>APFE030248961.1:45051-60211 GCA_000404065.3 Pinus taeda
CTCCACAACCTCCTGAAGCTGCTTCACCAATTGTGGCTCCTCCACAATTGTCTGAGACTTCTTCTGGCACTGCATGTTGAGAGGTAATGTACTCTCCCTCTCAACCACCAAGTCTCTAACCTTTGTCTTTCTCCTCAAGGCTTTGCATGCATTTTGTAACTCAAGTGCATATAGGCTCTTGTCTAGCACACTAATCTGTTTCATCTTTCTCATCGTCACAAAATTTTCTGGAAAAAGAGCTGATTTTAAATCAACGATATCTCCCTCATCCGAACTCCGATTCAGCCGATGTTTTTTTGAATCTGGGTCTTCTTTTGCAAGTAATCCAGATCTGCTATTTGTTTTTGAAAATTTTGCACAAAAATTTCCAGATCTTCTCTGAAAACTTGTAGCCCAATTTTCTAGTTTTTATTTTTATTTTTTTATTTTTTATTTTTTTACTTCAAATTCTCTTCTTCGTATATTGTTCTCCACTTTGATCACCTTTGCTCTGATACCATGTATAATTTCCCACTATATATCAACAGATTATGCAATATACTAAAGCAAAATACAAGATCTACTTCTACAACAAACTTGCGGAAGCTTAATCAAATATGAGCAAGATCAAACATAACACATATAACAGAGAAGAAGATTCAATCACACATGAAACATAGAAGAATACTCTAGGGAAAGTCTCATCTAAAAACCCTGATCTCTTTATTATCATAGAAGTGGTAATATGTTCATATTACACAAAGCTTCAGCTCACAAACCATCCAACTCTCAGCACAATCGAACAATGCGGCTCATAGACTGAATAGACACAACATATGCCTTCCCTCAGTCCTCCAAACCTCCTATTTCCTAGCGCAGTTTCTCCTGGGTCCTCCAGCTACAACTTGTGTGATAATCACCTCACACACAACACTGACCTCTGAAATAATTGCACTAACCTGAAGGAGATAATTCCTTCTGCATGGATGAGTTTCCTTTATAGGAAAAATCCTCCAACTTATAGTACATTGTCCCTTCCTCTAATCTCAACTGGTCTCTGATTGAACTGACATGCATGAGTTATTTACGAGAGAATATTCAGTTATCTGAAGTGCAGCAGTTACGTGCATGCATGCATTAACTAACTGAACTCACAATCAATTCCACAAACTGTTGGAACTAATCTAACTGGACTTAACTTAGATAACTGAGCTAGCGAATTACAACTCAAAGTACAACTCGTCTTGATCTCCTTAATTAAGGGATAACTTCCTCAATCAAAGGGATAACTATTGCATGTCTTCACATAGACTTCATGTTTGATTTTCTCCAACTAATTAAATCAATATGAATTAATTAATTATTTTACAAACAACTGCTAAGATCAAATTTGAATTTTACTTCTTAATTTTAGTTCAGGGACTAACTAAAATTGGAATCTATCCCGAAATTCTATTTATAGCAATGTTATTTTTAGTATTTCTATTTTATCATTCCTTGTTTCTATTTCCAACACTGGTACCTGAGATGCTATTTATAGCAATGATATTTATAGCATGTCTATTTTTAGCATCTCTTGTTGCTATTTTCAACAACGCTCACTGAAATCAATCAGACATCATTCATACGAACCAAAACACAAAAAGTGCTAGAAATGCAACAAAAGACATGGTGGGTAGGCTTACCCCAAAAGAGCTGAGCTGAATGTGTTGATGACTCCTAGATGTAATGTGGGATGTCAGAGCTACAATGTCAGTGTGAGGAATGAACTCTGTAGCATCTGGTTCATGAGTTTTGATAAAATCGAGGTTGGGATGCGCATGCCACAAATCTAGGAAAAGCAACACTTGGTGGGAGGTTTCTGAAATGACCCTTGCATGTAACTTCTTATTACTAAAAATAGATCCCTAAGACAATGGATGCCTTTGTGTGCTACCATGGGAGGAGCATCCCATGCATGCAAGTGAGTTTTTCTCGGTCTTGGGTGGAACTGGTCAACCCAATTGCACATGCATGAGTAGGCTCAGCTGTTGGGAGAAAATGTGCATCTCTGGAAGGGTGTTGGGCTAGATGCCTAGGAGATTTGCGCAATTTCTGGGCAGAGCACTTGACCGCTACCCAGGATTGTGAAATTCCTAGGCTGAGCAGCCCTATTAGGAAGAATTGTGCAATTTTCTGGATGAAGCCTAACTGGCAGAATTGCGCAATTCTGGAGCCTAGTAGGCTCATAGAAAAAATTGCGCAGCTTCTAGAGGGAAGACTAGTTGCCCTCTAGAATTGCGCAAATTTTTGAGGGAGCTACTCAACCTACTTCCACACTAACTTCGGGAGAACAGCTTGTGAGGGGAGTGCAACGAGTTCTGATGGATAGGTTGTCTATCTCCATGAAAATCACTAAAGCTTGTGTACTTGACGAAATAAGACATGCTACTGAATAAAGTTGGCAGGGAGGCTCCAAAACAAAGCTAAGGAAAAATCTTGGAGAGTGGTTGTAGCTTCTACAACACAAGTCCAGGCCAAGACTCTTCAAGCACTCCTTCTCCAAGTCAGATGAGCAACATTTAGGCATAATCTCAGCATAGGAATGTAGGCAATCAATAACCAACCATTCAGGGATGGAGGGAATTTGATTTATAGGAAGGGAGAGGCAGTTAGGGATCCACAAAATAGGGAGGAAGTTCCACATCTCAAGGGGAAGGCCCTTAAAGGTAGGATCAAGAGCTCCAAATGGGAGAGCTCGACCATATTTGTATCCAAAAACATCCAAATCGTTGTTTCTTGAAGTTTCTAGCATACGAAGCTTCCTCTCCATTATGAGAAAACCTACTAGAAGAGATTCAACACGGGATTTCATATCAATACCTGCACTGACACCACTAGGTCAAAGAATTGCAAACTGCCATCAACGTGGGGACACAATGGAACAAAGAGCATTGGTCCTGATATTTAGGGTTTGAGTCAACCTTCTCCAAAATTGACTCAGGGCAGTTTTTCTTCTATTCCTAAGGGATGTTTCATTATGTGTTTCATGATGAGTACACTTCACAGTTGTCAACATTTTGGCACTTCGAGATGTGGAATAGGAAGTGAATAGGAGGTGTGAAAAAATATTGTGTAACATACCCTCATCTATTTGTTGACTGAAAATAGTCTTTTGGAGGTCCAAAAGCTTCCAACTAGGGGGAGTGAACCAGGGGATCAGTAAAGTGCTCAAAATTCAAAGTGTTCAAAAGTGCTCGAAACCTATACCACAACATAGATCTCGATGACCTAAATCCAACGAACTTGAATCACTCGATATCACATGCTCCTGATATCACGTTCTGGTCATTTTCCCAAACAAGTAAAAAAAATTGTAGGTTGGTTGTAGGATTGTTGACTAGACAGTGTGTACGATTACTGGGCAAGGTGACTAGGGAAGATTACAGTACAATTTGGGCCAGTGGCAGGCTCCTAAGTGTCCTATTCTTCTTGGTTCAATTTTGGGAGGTTTTAATTAGTGGTTAGTTTGTTATGTGGACCAAGGGTGGGATGCCACATGGCCCAGTCATGGGCTACCACGTGGCACCCCAGGGTTAAATAATATTTTGCAAGGGTTAGCTAGAGGCTGGATGGATTCAAATGCGAGACCTATGGAGCAGCATTGCAGTGCCTTACCTGTAGGGCATAGGGTGTCACTTTATATGTATAGCGGTGAATATGTATTTAAATTTTTATGCACTTTGTTGTTGGGGGACGAGGTCGAGGCTAAGACTTGGTCCCTGGTCACCTTACCGCCATGGAACTGTATACACTAGTAGTCGAGGGCTCAGGCTTACCGCTAACCTAAGGTTCTGCCACCCATGTTTTTAACCACTAGATCATAGATACAGTCATGGGGGTGGAACATTTGGGACCAACCCATGGTCTCGCACATATAACATACGACTGAAGTGCAATAGTTATAAGGGGCTAGAGTTAAGCTCAAACCACAGTCACAACACACAACATGGAACCACAAGGCGGGTGGAGAATGGTAGTTAACAGTTACGCCAAGCCCTGGGTTATATGGTGACATGGAAGCATGTTGTAGAGTGTGCAAAGAGCTGACAGGTGGGCATGGAGTTTTGGGGGCCAACCTGAGGTTTTATGGTGGCTCATGTGACCTAGTATGTGGAAAGAGCAGAGCGTTTGGTAGTTGGGTATGAGGAAAAAGGGAATGGCCTTGGTTTCATGGCACTCCACAAGACCACGTGTTGACGTGCCAAGGGGCTATGCTGACGAGGGCAGGTGGTTAGCCCCAGCCCCCGGGCGCATGGCCCCATGTGGTTTAGGTTTTCTACCATAGGCCTTATAGGGAATTTAAACATAGAGACATTTTGCACCCAATTCAACGCGAATCTCACCGGCACCAGGTGAAATTGTCACTCGACGTGCCTCGAAAAATGCAGATTCATAGGATGGATAGTAGATCAATCTAGTTTGTAGATTAGTTAGAAGAGAAATCTTCTAGAGAGGATAACTTCTTTAGTTTTTAGCGAAATTGAGCCCAAAAGAGCCCATATGGGGGTTTTATACTGCTCTAAAGCCATTTGAGACATAATTTTGACATTATGAGCAATGTAAATCCATGTAAACAAAATTTTGAGCACTTAATGAAAGAGGCCCAACATTGGAAGCTGGACTAGGAGATGTAGCTCAAGAGAGGGGTGAAATCCTTTATCATTTTTGTTGTTATTTGCTTCTGATATGTTATATTTGTCCCTTTTTATACTATTAACTCAACTAGAAAAACCATTATTTTATGTGATTTGCAAAGTGATCCATTTCCTAAAATACATAAAATTTTATTTTCCATCAACTTTATGACTACAGATCACTAATGCATGACTAAATCTATCTCAATGGTGATTCAAGCGCAAAATAACATTTTCCAATTGATTTTGTCAGAACATTTCCAAGAATAATAACGATTTGTTGTAGTAAGGATTAGTACCTTGAAGACAAAGGCATCTTCTATATCTAACATATGATAGTAGGCCTCCTTGAGAAAATTTTGAGGTAATTGCAAGAAGGTCATAAGGATGACCTAAGGCATCTAGGATTGTGCCATCATTGGAGATCAATGCTTAGTACTTGTAGCAGCATAAGAAACTTAGAACAATGATTTAGATGATTACTCTATGAACTGTCAAACGCATAATCATTCATGAGAAGTGAAATACAATAACATTGACCATTACATAGAGGGATTCAAAGTGTTACATGTGGGATGCCCCTTCCAATGTTTATCTTAATGGCTATCTGGTGCTTTAGAGCCCGTAGATGTTGCACTCTCCGTTTTGGGGCTAATTGTGGGTGGAGGAATTTTTTGTAGACTCGCAAGTGCCCTATTGAGGTCTTTGTGTCATCATCAAGATGAAAAATTAATGGGGTGGGTTACTGCATTCAATAGTATCAAGATAATGTCAATAACTCTTTCCACTAGAGCCATTGGAGGCTTCTTCCAAGCTCTACTAGAATTCTTAGCATTTCTTTAGTTTCTTTATACTTGCTCCCTTCTCTGCAAGCATGATTTCCCTACTGCCTATCAAAATTGTCTCTCTGTCTTTTAAATTGGTTGCCAATTCCTCCTCCATGCATCTTAGGGGGCATCCCTATCTAAAGCATATTGGTTTGGCTCTTTGATTCCTTTTGGAATCTACATTGTCACTCCGTAAAGGTGCACTATGTTGCTCTATTGCCTAGTGTGTCATCTTCAAGTTCTTAGAGGGTTTTATTTTCATCTCCTTTATATATTTACATATCTTTTCTCGCCCTATTGTCAAAGTTCTTTGTCCATAACCACTTTTCCCCACTATAAGGATTGAGAGGTTTTTGTAGAGGGTGAAAAGGATTTGTTGGTTATCCTTCCCCTTATGAGCAGTAGCATGGGTTAGTAGAAGCAAAGTTTCTAGAATTGAAGGCATGAGTTTGAGTAATGATTGCAACAATTAGCTCGAGTCCTTCCTATTGGAAAATTTGAAGATTGATTAGAATCAACAAGAGAAAATGTGAAACATAATCTCTCTTTTGGAGGAAATTCAAGCCATGAAGGGAAATCTGATCTGTGAAGTTGTTGAAATGGACTCTCTTCGACAATAAATTTAAGGTATGTAGGTGTAACTCTCTACCAAGACCAATCACAATTCAGAATCAAGTGTTTCTAGCAGGAATACAAGAAGATCCCTACCTAATCTAAATTGGCCTCCAGAAGAGGATTCCCAGTCCAATTTCTAATGTATTCACAATGCCAATGTTCCCTTTTGCTTGGTAAATTTTGTAAGATTTACTCTTTTTTTCATATAGTTTTAGTAGCCTCATTGGCCAATGCTTTTCTATTGGAAGTAATCTCCTCTCTAGGTGATCAACCATTAGATGTAATCATGTAACTCATTTCTTGTGTATATGTTGCATCTAGGCGCAAATTTATATAACTTCATCTCGTTTTTGTTGTCCACGAGATCTTGGATAGATTGTTATCAAGTGCATTGTTAAGGCACTCCTAGATGTTAAGTCACCAGTTCAATTACGTGCCCTATTTGGGTGTTATTCTTGGAAATGACCACGTTAATGCCTCACCAATGCCAAACTTACAAAGAAAAAAAACTAAAAATATATATTATCATGCATTTTTTATAAAATATGTATATTTTTTTCTAGTTATTGTTATATTATGATAAAATTTGTTCAGGTTTGAAGCATGTGGACACCAATAAGGTTTTTTAATAAGGTTTTTTAAAATGAGTATTATTGGAAGGTATATATCCCCAAATCGGTAGTATAAAAACATTGTATTGACTTGACTTGACTTGACTAGAGTAGGCTATTGGGGAAAGGATGCCAATTTGAGTGGGCAAAGGGGCGGATAAACCACTATCAAATGTCTTAAATTTGTTACACTTTCAACTACCTTAACATTTGTTACACTTCGATTTAGTACTTTCAGATCCATCACATTATGGCTTTTGGTTGACATTTTCGGCCAACCAGTGTGACTCATCATCAGGACATTGATTGAGAAATCCTATCAAGATTGGTTAAATAAATAAGTGAGAGATATTGAGGGGAAACCCCAAAAAGGTTAAAAAAAAGGAAAAAATCTAAGGACCGTTTAGATCAAATAAACAATCAGAAAGGTAAGCAATTTTGGAAAAAAAAAAAAACTTTTAGGAGGAATCAAATTCAAAAGTAACAATGAGAATCTAGTTCTTACTTATTTTCCAACCATCATTTTTGTTGAGATTTCCTAGTATTTTTCAATTTCGATGGCTTCCCTAAACATCCTATGACGATAGTGACCGATTTTGGCAAGGATCTCGAAGTTTTCAATGAAAATGTGGTGCTTGTTTTTTTTACCCTGCTCTGTTAGAGAAAAATAATGAAATTGACTATGTTTAATATCAACCATATGTTCTTGAATCCTCATTTTTATGGATCAACCTATCTTACCATCATAGAGAATGCCATAAGAACACAAAATTAAATAAACATCTTTCATAATTGAAGAATCGACAAGATCTTTAACTGGCCTCAAGATACTAAGAATGGTGTTCATAGAAACTTTATTTTTTCTTAATATGACAACTATCTTATCCATAATTCCGTAAGTATTAAATCAAAATTGCTCACATCACAAAAGCCTTAACTCAAAAATTTATAAAACTATCAATTATCTTAACATTTTAATTCAACAAAACTATGATGATTCAAAAATGATTTTTATATTACCTTTTCAATTTAAAAATAATAATATTATGATCGATACACCAAATAAATCTCAATAAAGCTTAATCAGTACCAATATCTTCAACAACATTTTATATCTAGCATTTGTCTCACATGTTACAAAGAAAACGCCGTAAGGCAATGGCATAAGAAATAATAGCATAGAAGAAAAAAGTCAAAATTTGAGGAATTAAATAATTCAAGTCAAATTTGGCAATAAAGAGGAGGGAGTAGTGAAAAGAACTGACTTGGATCAAAAAATGAAATGAAGTGTTGAAAAGCTAAAACAACAACCAAGTCTCAAGAAGTAGGCAGAGTTGGGTTTGGTATTTGTAATTTTGTGGGATGTTGCAAAGATGAATATTTATCACAATTTTAGTTCTCAATTTTGGATTCATTATAGAGTCCATAGTTACGTGGTTAGTGTATATTTTCTATACAAGATGTATACAACGCTCCTGATCGGATTCTGAAGAAGAGACGTTGGGAACTGCTCGAAGCGTTTCAATCCATTTGGAGGAAGAAAAATGGTTGTTGATAGAGATTTCAATGCAACTCTTATACATTCAGAGAAAAGTAGAGGGTTAGGATTCAATTTGGCCAACCTAGAGATTGTGGACTTTGTTTCAACTGGTTGTCTTTGGCATCCAACTCCTACGAGGGATAGCTTCACTCAGACTGATTGAAAGGTAGAGAGGAATCATAATGCAGAAGGGACTGAGAGATTTCTTGCAAATTCCCAGTGGTTTCCAGGTAACTTTTGTTTTGAATCCTAATCCCCAAGAATTCCAAATCTAAACATAGACTGGTATTAGGAAATTTGGGTACATCTAGCTTGCAAATTTTTGCCTTTGATATTTGTAAACATTTAGATATCTCATCCTAACTTCAAAGACAAACTAGAGGAATGGTGGAATAAACATATTCAGTTTCGATAAAAGAATTTTTGTCATGGCCCGGAGACTTAAAATTTTGAAGGAAAAAATGAGTCATTTAAATAGAGAAGCTTCTGGTGGCATTTTTAAGAATAAAGAAGCCATAGGAAAAAACTACGGATGAATTGAAAACAGACATTCGGGCTAAGGATTGTCAAAGGACCTTCTCAAAGGCTCGACTATGAGGACCTTGATAAAGTTCAAAGACAGGAGCAAATTCTCTCAAAATATAAATATAGGGTAACCCTAGTTGAAGAAAGGTGACAAGAACACTCAATTATTTCCTAATGCGATTATCCAATATTATTATAAATTTTCTTTTATTAGTCAAATAATTAATAATAATAACTATATAATATTTATAGATATATTATATTAATATTATATTATATATATAGTAATATATATATATAATATATATATATATATATATATATATAATTAAATTTTTTTAAATTAATATATTTAAAATCTAAAAAATCCAAAAATGTTGTAACTATATTTATAATCTTCTATTTGTTATCCAATATTATTAAAAAAATTGTTTTTTAATTTAAATAATAAGATAATTTACGTAAAAAAACCATATATTTAATTTTGAAAAAATAATATTAATTTAAAGTTAAAATATAAAAAATATTTGATTAATAATGTTAATTGAAAACACTTTAATTTTCTATTTAATGTCTCTTACTACTTAAAGCCAATGATATGGAAAGTCACACTTGCTTTTCCTTGGCTAGTCCCTTTTATTTATGACTTAGTAAAGGATGAGAAATATAAGCATGGATTTTAAATTAACCATCTAATAAATGCGAACAAGCATAAAAATCTATTTATCAAAAGTCATTTATCTAGTCAACAAAATATATTTAAAAAAGAATCAATATATTAGTTATAAAAATTAAATCTAAATTACCTTGATTTAAGTGATGGACAGGGTTTCTATTATAGCAATGAATTATATTGAATGCTTTGCACCATTGTTAGTCTGGAGAACACACCGTGATTTATTTGCGGAGAGCCACTGGCTCACAAATATATACAAGCAGACCAGAACAACACAACTGAAGCGGTGAAGAGTTTATGACCAAGAGGAAAAAAATAGTTGGCAAAATGGGCATGGAAGGCCCGGGATTGAATTTATCTAGTCACTCTAAATTAGATACATAAAAGTCATTAAGATATGGAGACACACTCTATCTTCTTCTAGGATCCGAACTACTTGGTTTATTGTTGGACATTCTTTAGGATTGGAAGTTATGCACCTCACAATGATTTGTAGAATCGCCTTTACAACCACAATCACAACGCGTATCAACAATTTCTTCCATTGTATTTTTCCTCAAATAGTGTGTTGACCTGCATTTGGAATGGGGATATCAATGTCATAGTGTGTATTCCATCCTATACTCAATTAGAAATGTAGTTGTCTAATCATGATGGTGAAGCTAAAGCTAGTAGTCAAAAATTGCGTATTGGGCATTTTAAATCACAACAAGTTCTTAGATTACTATGACTTTAAAATTAAATTATCATGGTATCTATGACTTTAAAATTAAATTATCATCTTAATTATAAAATGATAAAATAAAACATAAACTACCCATCCAACAACATTCAAACCTTTCATTACAAATTATTGGCATGTTGGCCATTTGCCACTGAGCAACTCTAACAGAACAACTCCAAAGTTGTATACATTAGATTCCTCTTTTGCTCACCCACTTTGCAAATAGTCTCTCAATTGACTGCCATTGCATAAAAATATATGACTACCTTTGGTGATACAGAATCTCTAAATCCTAAAAAGGGGTAGAACTAAAGGAAATCAATACTTAGTGCCAAGCAACGAAATGTGCCAGCTATAACGGTGGCGACATGTGTCTCATCGTCTTCCAAGAATTTGGAAGACCAAAATTCTGATACATGTGACTCCAAATTCTCAACCAACAATATATTGCTGGGCTTTACATCAGGATGTACAATGCGAGGATAGAAATCATGGTGCAGATAAGCCAAAAATCATGGTGCAAATAAGCCAGATTTCGATCTACTCCAAATGTTATTTTCAATCGAGCACTCCATTCCAGAGTTGATTTTGTTTTTTTATGGTTTGGACAAAATTGATAGGACTATTTGCACATTGATTCCAAACACCAAAATTCTAAACGCTAGACAATGCTGAAAATATTATAACCTACCTTAAAATCATAACTAAAGTCATCTCGAAGGATTTCCATGAATTTCACAAATTTGGCATTGCCAATATCATAACCATGTAGTAACTCCTCCAAGCTTCCCAGAGGGAAGTAGCCATAGATAACTTCTTTGACCAATGGACAATTGCAATAACCTCACAAATTCACAAGGTTTCTATTTTTGATGTTTTCCAAAATCTCAAGCTCTCTTTCAAAGAGGCAATCTGATCTTTGCCCCATTGTTCATAATTTTCTTCACTACAAACGCAGTATTGTCATCCATCACCGATTTCTACACGGTACTAAAGCCTCCAAACCAAATGATATCAATATCATCAAGTGTTTCAATTCTCTTTATTATATCCTAAGATGTATGTGGTTGATCTCCATGGAACATGACCAGCTTAGCTTCTATGATATAGCACATTTGAGAGAGATTTTTATCAATTTCCACCTAATAAGTTTAAAACAAGTTGAAAGAGATTATCAAATATACTTTTTGGATATCTGTTTGTTGGAGAAGCTGCTGCTCCATTTTAGTGTAAGGTTGCTTGACCCCATCATTCTTGTACAAAAAATAGTACCATAAGAAGAATAGGAGAGCAAGAGCCATGCCCATTGTCATCATTGCTCCGATGAGGATTCTGTTTGAAGCTCGCTATGATGGCTTAGTTGATGCTGATAACATCCAAAGAATTCAGTAAATCAGAGTCAAAATATATCAAGATAAGTTCCAAATTGTCCAGGACACTACGCAACAACAGTGGCACAAGGGTAAATTCAAGTTCGAAACTCTTGGTAGGAAAAGGGCAAATGAGCATATAAGACACCAATCTGAAGTCTTGGATATATTCCCTGGATCTACATCACAATTTGAGTTGGATATTATAGCAGGGAATCCCAATGAATTCTTGCAAAGTGTGTCCAGTTGTTGACCACATAAAGCCAAGTTGCCCAGTAACCTGAAAATCACGTCCAAGAAGTTATCGTCTTATATTTTACAACAATAAACATGTTTCAAAAGTTCATACAGAAAATTATTTGAATTTAACAAGAATATTATTTTCCTACTTGAAGTAAGTGCAACTTCAATCCCGCATATGAAAGGGCTCCATTGAAGAAACTGTTCACATATGTGATAAAACTATGAAATGACATAAGGCCTAGATAGCCCCAGGAATGCAAATATAAAAAAGAAATGGCACAAAGGTCTTCTTGGACTAGTTGCCTATGTAAGAAGTGAGCCTCAAGCAAAATCTCTAGGAGAATACCGACATATGGCTCATACGCTCTGTACTAGGACTTGGAAACAATGTCTAGTAATGCTCTGAGTTACATGGAATGTTCTAAAATCTAGAATCGAGTTACACTCAGGTAAATTAGACTGAGAATATGTGTGAATGCAATGAAGAAGACTCCTTGCATTGTAAAGACCAAGGCCCTCATACCATTTAGGTTTTTCCACCTCCATAAATGTCATGAGGTGCATCCTCTCATTCTCAGCTTCTTCTAAAAGAGATTTTATCCATCCACCACTGTGCTGAAATTTTCTGAGGGACTGGCAGTTGAGGAGCATTCCTCCACTGCAGCTTAATAGAAAAGCACATTTTCGTGCAAAAATATAGAGCCCTAAGTTTAATAGTAACCAATTGGAGCTGCAGCTTTCCTCAATTCTTTTCCTTGGTAATGAATGTCCTGCAAAATCACAAACATGAAACAACAAATGATTAGCTCATAACAAAAAAATAGGTGGTGAATGAAGTTAAACTGAAATAGAGTGAAAAGACCGAATACAAATGCTTCACTGAAATCACATTGTTGAGGCAATTAGAGTCTAAATGAAACAGAAACAAAATGCCAAGATATGCCCTCATGAAAGAAACAAAAATATTGGATAAGTGTTAGCTTGAGCCCTAAACCTTGAATGAAACTAACAGAAAATGTGATAAACCCTATCTCTTAAACCCTAATGCAATTGTTTGAAGGAAAACAAACTACAAAATCACTATACTTACCTAAATTTCCTTTGTAATGAGCCCAAAAGGCCACCTCAAATCAATATTTGACTCTACTCAAATCTGTTCCATTTCCTGCACGTAGAAGGTGTTGAACATTTCTACCATGAACAAGAATTTGAGTTGTTGTGGTTATGATCTGGTGTGAACCCTAAATGCACAATGCAACCTATGCAAGTCACTTGAGTTGGGAAGCTACGTCCACATTATCATGGTGTATCCAGATCAGAACATTGTCCGACACATTACTTTTCCATACATGTAATTAACAGATAAATGGCGTGGATTATTTACACTGTATCGGATCTTCTATCTTAAAGGACACCAATTCTTGAAGCAGGTTTATGTATTGTGATTGAATCTGGGCCTGACAGTTTAAACTCTGTTTATACCTTTCCATTTCATTATTTATTGATGCATTCTCACTGGAGCTAATCTCAAGTATATTGCTACTGTTTGAAGGAAAACAAACTACAAAATCATTGTACTTACCTAAATTTCCTTTTTAATGAGCCCAAAAGGCAACCTCAAATCATTATTTGGCTCTACTCGATCTGTTCCATTTCCTGCACGTAGAAGATGTTGAACATTTCTACCATGAAAAAGAATTTGAGTTGTTGTGGTTATGATCTAGTGTGAACCCTAAATGCACAATGCAACCTGTACAAGTCACTTGAGCTGGGAAGCTACATCCACATTATCATGGCGTATCCAGATCAGAATATTTTCTGACACATTACTTGTCCATACATGTAATTAACAGACAACCAATACAAAAGCTAGACTTCTTGCGCAATGAAAGTTCTCTCTTCACAGGCATAAAAGTGTGTATATTTTTGGGATTGAAAAGTGATTTTGGAATGGTTTTATTGTAGATTTAAGCTCAAGGTTCTTTAGATGAAATCTTGGGACAACAAGATCAGGGCTTTTCAAGAGGCTTTCCACCCAGGTCTAGCATGTTTTCCGAGAACACAATGTTCTATCTAATATTCTATCTTAAAAGACACCGATTCTTGAAGCAGGTTTATGTATTGTGATTGAATCTGGCCCTGACAGTTTAAACTCTGTTTATACCTTCAAGACTTTTTTTAATTATAACAGCTGTGTCTTTTTAGATTGTCAGCTCTCCTTTGGGGACTTTTTATTCATATTTTAGCAGTGTGTATTATGTGTGTTTGTTGTAAGGTTTTTCTTTCACTTTTAGCTGAAGGTTAGTAGTTCTTAGGCACACTTTTTGGTTTAAAACTGTATATGCTAGTGTTGTTTTTATTTTAGTGTTGTGAGGCTTCTTGGACTCTGCTCATTACATTCTTGGACTTGGAAAAATAATAAGTAGAAGAAAAAACATTAATAATGTAAATTGGGACAGAAATAACTTTCTACCTCTAGTTTCCATCGCTGACAGGAAACTTGAAAGATGAAAAAATTCACCACGACTTTACAGAAAATCCCAATTTTCGACAAAAATCATCACAGTATAATGATTCTGGCATACTTATATAAAATATCCATAAATTGACTTAGTAAACAATAAGATCCCTTTTCGACTAAACAATGAAGTCAGATACATACCAAGACGGCACTGTTAGCAATATCTAACAAAAACAGTTTTATCAACCATAATAATCGTGATTACGTTTATTAGCTCTGATAGGAATGGCAGAAAGCTGGAAGCAATAGACAACTAGGCTAAACTTCAAATAAAGTTCTTATAACAACTCAAAAACCGATTAGAGTTTCAAGCACATTTAAATGATAAGGCATTCCATTAAAAATTCTATACACGGGTATAAATGCAGTACATCATATTTCTTTCCGAATTTTTATTTAGAGAATAAACACATATGATGGATTATTGAAGAATACAAACCTGGCTGTAGCTAGCTGATACACTGCGCTTAATTCGAAGCATTTCCCTGAAGGTATCCTCATTTCCATGTTGCACTTCAAATTCATGCCATTTATTCCAAAATACTCCTGCCTAAAATACTCCGGTGTAAAGATGAGAAAAAGCAATGCGAGACACCTGCAAACGCTGTGACTTCCCAGGATCGACACGGCAAACCTAGCACTTAACAGAAATGTCACAGATGTCAAGGTTATGGTTCACAGATGTCCAACTGATTTAAAAGGTAGACGAAAACCCTGATTCAAAAAGAAAGCTTAACCGCTTAACTATTTTCAATCCGAGGGCAGACTGTCTTTCAATCGTCTAACACTAAAATCAAGGGCCGATAATAGTACAGGTGGCTTGGGAGGGGAGTTCTTCCCAGAGGGAACGCCT
>APFE030248969.1:0-18972 GCA_000404065.3 Pinus taeda
TAGGATTTCGTCACGTGGCGGCCATCCAACGGAGAGGTATGCGCGTCTATGATTGCACCACGTGGCGGCCATCGAACGGACAGCTCTGGGCGTCTAGGATTGCGCCACGTGGCGGCCATCCAACCGACAGATCTGGGCGTCTAGGATTGCGCCACGTGGCGGCCATCCAACCGACAGATCTGGGCATCTAGTATTGCGCCACGTGGCGGCCATCCAACAGACAGATTGGACGTTTAGGATTCTGCCACTTTGCGGCCATCCAACGGACAGATCTGGATGTCTAAGATTGTGCCACGTGGCGGCCTTCCAACGGACAGATTGGGACGTCTAGAATTGCGCCACGTGGCGGCCATCCAATGGACAGATCTGGGCATCTTGGATTGCGCCACGTGGCAGCCATCCAACCGACAGATCTCAGCGTCTTGGATTTCGTCACGTGGCGGCCATCCAACGGAGAGATATGCGCGTCTATGATTGCACCACGTGGCGGCCATCGAACGGACAGCTCTGGGCGTCTAGGATTGCGCCACGTGGCGGCCATCCAACCGACAGATCTGGGCGTCTAGGATTGCGCCACGTGGCGGCCATCCAACCGACAGATCTGGGCATCTAGTATTGCGCCACGTGGCGGCCATCCAACAGACAGATTGGACGTTTAGGATTCTGCCACTTTGCGGCCATCCAACGGACAGATCTGGATGTCTAAGATTGTGCCACGTGGCGGCCTTCCAACGGACAGATTGGGACGTCTAGAATTGCGCCACGTGGCGGCCATCCAATGGACAGATCTGGGCATCTTGGATTGCGCCACGTGGCAGCCATCCAACCGACAGATCTCAGCGTCTTGGATTTCGTCACGTGGCGGCCATCCAACGGAGAGATATGCGCGTCTATGATTGCGGCACGTGGCGGCCATCGAACGGACAGCTCTGGGCGTTTATGATTGCGGCACGTGGCGGCCATCCAAGGACAGATCTGCACGTCTAAGGTTGCGCCACGTGGCGGCCATCCAAGGACAGATCTGCACGTCTAAGGTTGCGCCACGTGGCGGCCATGCAACGGACAGATGGTGACGTCTAGGATTGCGCCACGTGGCGGCCATCCAACGGACAGATGGTGACGTCTAGGATTGCGCCACGTGGCGGCCATCCAACCGACAGATCTGGGCGTTGAGGATTGCGCCACGTGGCATCTAGGATTGCGCCACGTGGCAGCCATCCAACGGACAGATCTGGGCGACTAGAATTGTGCCACGTGGCGGACATCCAACGGACAGATCTGGACGTCTTGTATCACGCCACGTGGCGCACATCCAACGGACAGATTGGGACGCCTAGGATTGCGCCACGTGGCGGCCATTCAACGGACAGATGGTGACGTCTAGGATTGCGCCACGTGGCAGCCATCCAACGGACAGATGGTGACGTCTAGGATTGCGTCACGTGGCGGCCATCCAACGGACAGATGGTGACGTTTAGGATTGCGCCACGTGGCGGCCATCCAACCGACAGATGTGTGGTCTAAGATTGCGCCACGTGGCGGCCATTCAACCGACAGATCTGGGCATCTAGGATTGCGCCACGTGGCAGCCATCCAACGGACATATCTGGGCGTCTAGGATTGTGCCACGTGGCGGACATCCAACGGACAGATCTGGACGTCTTGTGTCACGCCACGTGGCGGCCATCCAACGGACATATCTGGGCGTCTAGGATTGCGCCACGTGGCGGACATCCAACCGACAGATGTGTGGTCTATGATTGCACCACGTGGCGCGCATCCAACGGACAGATTTGCGGCCATCCAACCGACAGATGTGTGGTCTATGATTGCACCACGTGGCGGCCATTCAACCGACAGATCTGGGCATCTAGGATTGCGCCACGTGGCGGCCATCCAACGGACATATCTGGGCGTCTAGGATTGCGCCACGTGGCGGACATCCAACGGACAGATCTGGACGTCTTGTATCACGCCATGTGGCGGCCATCCAACGGACATATCTGGGCGTCTAGTATTGTGCCACGTGGCGGACATCCAACGTACAGATCTGGACGTCTTGTATCACACCACGTGGCGCACATCCAACGGACAGATTTGGACGCCTAGGATTGCGCCACGTGGCGGCCATCCAACCGACAGATGTGTGGTCTATGATTGCGCCACGTGGCGGCCATCCAACCAACAGATGTGGGCGTCTGGTATTGCGCCACGTGGCGGTCATCCAACCGACAGATTTGGGCGTGTAGGATTGCGCCACGTGGCGGCCATCCAACTGACAGATTTGGGCGTGTAGGATTGCGCCACGTGGCGGCCATCCAACGGACAGATTGGACGTCTAGGATTGCGCCACGTGGCAACGGAAGATTTGGACGTCTAGGATTGCGCCACGTGGCAACGGACAGATTTGGACGTCTAGGATTGCGCCACGTGGCGGATTCTGATCTGTTTAGATAGGTGCCACGTGTTGCAATATAGCCGGCAGATTGGTGCCACGTGGTGCAATCTAATCCGGACAGATCTGACTCTGAGGCCGCTGCCACGTGTCGCATTCTAACCGCCCAGATCTAACGGTAATTTGCCATTGCCACGTGGCGAATTCTCAGCCAGATATGTGTGCCACGTGGCGCATTCTGATCCGTTCAGGTCTCGCAGTCAAAGGGCTGCCACTTGGTCAAGTCCCAGCTGCGCAGATCTAGCCGTCAGATGTGTGCCATGTGGCACAATCTTATATCCGCTCAGATCCAACTGTCAGATTTGTGCCACGTGGCCATTTCGCACGCCTGACCATCGGATGGACGCCACGAGATTGACCGTTCGATGGGCTGGCGCCTGAAGGCCAGCCCAAATCGCAACCACACAAGTCTTTTAGCTTTAGTGAATTGTATATTGAGTCTTAGACTGCACAGCTGTTTGAATGTGGTATAAAAGCTATAAACCATGTTCGTAATATTGTTGCGTATTTTCACAATGATCACAGGTAAGTTGGATGCCAAATTTACAATGGCTAATAAGGTTGGCAGGCTACCTGTACATTGTTGTCATGTGAAGAAGATGCTTCTTCAGAGATCATGAACTGAGTTGATGGCAGTCTGCAGCAATGGGAACTTTGATTGGGTGCGCTCATTTTTTTTTCCAGTTCTCATGTGTTTTAATGCAAATTTGAGCTACAATTCCTTACCGGCCCATACTCCTGCTGTAAACGTCAACGGCTGCTGCGAAAATGTTTGGCATGCATATGAATGAAGATGGAGAGGTGCTGCAGTTGAGAAATATTCAACTCAGCTTTCTCCAGGCAACCATATTGTCACTACCCACCTGTAAAGCTCGCTCTTATTTTTTAATTGTTATGCAACCACTGTGCATTCTGGAAGCTTCAGGATTCTATATCTTGCTGCCACCTTCTTTTCTTGACAAATACAGATTTTGATTGATCACGTTGGAAGCACGGGAATCAGAGACAAATCACGAGAAGGGAGCAGGAGAGAGAGGATAAAGGAGAAAAATAAATGGATATAGTTATATGATATTTGATGGGTCGAAGCTCCAGGAGTTGGTTGAGGACGATGAAGCTTTTGCCAAGTACGTGGACGAGAGGTGCGAAGCACTGGACAAATATCACAATGGCAGACTTTCTCCCAAAGAGTTTGGGCCGGTCGTGGCCGCCATTGGTGCTGCCCTGGGACTTCCTTTTCAAGGTCAGTCCACCCCACCTTTATTAATTTAATATGTTTAATATGCTATATGATCAATGTACATAAATATAAACCAGTGTTAATTGATCATGTGAGTAATACAAAATACATTTTGATAGGTTACCTAACCAAATGTAAAAGGTATGATTTGTTTTTCTGTTGATAATTTGAACATTTTGGTTTAATTGTAATGATGTTATATATCAATATCATTTCCAGAAATAGATAAAAACAGAAGCTTCTAATTATGAATTTGAATTTGAATTGTTTCCAATTGCGCATCTCCTTTGCATGTCCATGTTAAAAGGCAAAATATGCACAAGCTTGCAGGCCTGGAAATTGCTTTTAAATTCAATTGATTTTGAAGGTCGTGACAAAACAGAGATAAAAAAACTCCGTTTTGGAAAATGGCTCCCTCCTCCTTTCTGGGTATACTACAATAGGATGCTTTGAACAGCCAGCTAAACTTATGTTTTTGTATTTAATTGATTCAATTCACTTTTAAATTCAATTGATTTTGAAACTTGTGACCAAACAGAGCTCTGTAAATCATCTCTAAATTCAATTGATTTTGACATCGATATTGAAGCTTGTGACAAAACAGAGCTGTCTAAATCATTTCTAAATTCAATCGATTTGAAGCTTGTGACAAAACAGAGCTTTGTTGGCTAGCTTTTTAAAATAGACCTACCATTTTTCCATCTAAATGTATTCTAAGCTTGTAAATAAATTCGGTAATGGTTAGTTTTTTGATTGCTTTGCTTATCATCCTTTCAAAGGATTCAATGAGAAGAAATGAAGGAATTAACAAGAGATGTTTATTCTTTATTGCTGGATATAATTTGATATTTTGGGATTATTAATGTACATTATTTTGATAAAATTGTATAATACTACAGAAACAACTGCAAGAACAACTTGATTTACATCTCATACTGCAAGTGCTACTCATGACATGATGGAACATTACCCAACTTACTGATTTTCATTGGAGATTGGGACGGATTTTTATTATTATTTTAGCCATTTTAGTTGTTGGGCCAGTTACTCAAAATCCTCGATTGTTGGATTTACTCATGTTAGCAATATACAAAATCTATTTTAAACTTATTTATTTCTTTATTTATATTAACAATAAATTTTGTTTTTCAAATTTTTATTCTTATATAATCTATATATTAATTAATTAATCATATATAAAATTTGATAAATACTGAAGAGTTTTGAGATATTGATAATTCTTTTTATGTAAAAATGGATTAAATTAATCACACTATTTATCATACCATTCTATTTTACTATTACATATCATCTTGCTATAATTATATTGCTATATAAAATGATATATTGAATAAATTTTGTTGTCATTTAAATAAATTTGATAAAATGAATATATTATATTAATTTTTAAAATGATATTGTTTTAATTTTATTTTTTTCATTAATATTAATGATATAATTTATTTTTTTCCAATATTTCTTATAGTTAGATGTTTTTTTTTTTTTTTTGGCCTAATGTTAGATGGAAAAATGATCTTCCCACTTATGGGCTGTTATTACCAACATTGTACGAAGCTCATGCTGCTTGGGATAATTTAATTCCCCTAAAAATGGCTCCCATCCTCAACCCCTTCCCATGAGATTTGAACCTAAGACCGGGTAGGGTGATATTTATTTAGATGCAATATAATGAAGAGTTGGTAATTATCAATGCTTGGATTTTTTTTTAACATTTTTTTCATTATCATATAATTTTAAATTTCATATGCTCTCATGCCAAATTTTATGAACCTTATTCTTTTAAAATGTTAACAAGTCAATGAATCAAATCCTTTTTGAGGAAAAAATGCTCTTTTACAATGAATACAATAAAATACAACATATAATGATCTTGAGACTAGGTCTATTTGGTGTCTATGTGAGAGAGACAAAGGGTATAATTATAATGAAAGGGTACAATCAAAGGTTCCGATTTACAGAATAATAAAACAATATAATTATAATAACTCAATATCTATAGCTTAATAAGAGGTTTTAGGGTCAACATAGAACTTGGAAAAGAATAATCTGATACCATAGGACATTTATATAAATGAAAAAAATGAAAGTTGATGAACTATTGTTTTTTGAAGGAAAATTTATCAAACGACGAAATTTAGTCCTTATATATTTATGTTGCAATAGAATAATATGATGCTTGGGACATTTGTATAGATGGATTCATGTGTTTAATATTGAACATGGTTTCTCCTTGTATTTACACAAAAACAACAAAGTGGTCATATACTTTTAAATAATTAAATTATTCCAAAAAATGGAATAGTTTGGATGGACAATTTTATACACATACACATCACGAATAAACCCCTTTCCATATAATGTTTCCTAGGTTCAATCCAATCTCTTCTAAACATTGAAAATTTTGTAAGCATGAATGTTCAGATTTTAGGTAGTTTATAGAGACATCAACTCATGTTTTTCCCTTCAACTACTAAAAAATATTTCAAATGTGAGAGTTTTGAGATCAAACATTTCATATAGGCTCATTTTACTCCAAATAAGTATTAATTTTTTAAAGTATTGTAATGTTCTTTCCATGATCCTATTATGTTATGCTTAGTTATTAACCTACTTGCTAAAAGGTTCATTGCTATGTAATTTCTTGTTTGTATTATTAGTATATATATGAGGTATGTGTATACTAGCCACGTAGCCACACCTCACATGAATTCGCTAGTATTATATGATTTACTATGCTAGTTGAATATTTAATGTAACTTATGATTGATCCATAAGTTTAATTGATGATTAATTATGTAACTTATGTTGGTCTTTAAACTTTATGTTAATTTAATATTAAAATAAATAAGTTTCTTTGTGTTAAGTAACCAAATCACAAAATAGAAGAAAAAATATATCAATGACTTCAAAATAAGCCTCTTCGAAGGGGAAATCTCCTTTTACATCACATAAATGAACAATTCTTGGATGATACAAATGATAATACCTCCTTGGTATATATAGGAGTCCAAAGGGTCACAATATAATTAGAGCCTACATAACAATAATAATGCAAGAACACAACAATAACAATAGCTGGCTTCTATGGGGCACAACAATAACAATATGGGGGCTACATGGGCACAACAATAACAATAGGGGGCTACGCTAACAATAACAATAAAGGGGATAGGGACCTAACATGGATACACTAGTATTATGTTATGCTTAGTTATTAACCTTCCTGCTAAAAGGTTCAGTATTGTGTAATTTATTGTTTGTATTATTAGTATATAAATGAGGTATGCGTATGCTAGCTATGTACCCAAATCTCTCATGAATATGCTAGTATTATATGATTTACTATGCTATTTGAATCTTCAATGTAACTTGAAATTAGTTCTTAAACCTGATTAATGCTTAATTATGTAACTTCTGGTTGATCCTTAAGTTTGATTAATGATTAATTATGTATCTTATGATTGGTCTTTAAACTTTATGTTAATTTAATATTAAATTAAATAGGTTCTTTGTGACTCATTGATTTTAACTAGACCATTGAGATAGGTTTCTTTTTTATTGTATTTAATTAATTGTTTAACTCAATGCTTTGTCTTATCCTACAAGGAAAGGAATCCAAGATCCTGACATCAATAAGGTAGATGAAGGTGATGGGCCTCATTAATAGGTATATAACAAGGCCTAACTGGACATACTTAACATATATTTACCTCTTTCCTCGCATTTGATAACATCTTTTTTACTATAATGTGTTTATTAGGAAGACTAAAGGATGTTTATCATATCTTGTGACCTAACATGATTAATGTGTAGGGAAAGAGTGCATTCACTGTGCATAAATACACTAGAGGAGGCAGAGAATATGCAAGAGGCTCGCCCCTTGCATTTACTCACCTACAAGTTGACTTTCTCTCCGTATTTACTCACCCACAGTTCGAGGATCTACTAATAACTAATGCACTCAAAGATTGCTAGGATCTCAGGGAGCTAGACCCACCATTTTAGGGATTTTGGAGGGAAGCAACCCTCTTTCAAATTAGGTTGCCCCTCATTCATTTTTATATAAATAAGGAACCAAGGGATCAATAGGATTCAAACTTTATATAAATAAGGAACCAAGGGATCAATAGGATTCAAACTTTTGGAGAAGATAGAGACTACTAAGAGCTAGGAACTCGTACTTGTCATTTTCATTCCCTTCATCACGTACTTGAGATCTATTTTATATTATTGAGAAGCCTTATGTTTCTTAAATATGAGTTTACTTTAGAGGGTTTAATACCCTTGGGTTACGGCCCAACCCAGAGGCTCTAGTCTCTGTCCCTTTTGTATTTTATTCATGCATTTTCTTTCATGTATCTAGCTAGCGATATTTCCTTTTTAGCAGAATTGGTTTATTAGAAAATTGCTTGTGCGGGTCTGTTAATAACCTCTCTTATGGGAAGTGTGGTTGTATATTTTGTGTTCAATATGCTTAGAGAAATTTTTCATATCTAATATGTATGACTGAACAAAACTACGGTTCTGAAGCAAATTTTGCATTTAGAATGTTTTGTGCCTAATCGAGTAGGATTAGTGCAACAGAATAGGTATGATATTTGCATACCGGTGCAGCAGTTTGTATGGCTTCAACAAAGTTCTGATCGACATTTTCCTTGTCATTTGTCATTTCTTCAGCAAACTGCTAGGCACCCATTACGTCTGTCAACCATAGCATGTGGTTAAGGATGTGTAAAGAAAAAAAATTAAAAAAATCAAGCATGAATAGTTTCTAGAACTTTAGAGCATGAAATCAACTCAATAAAAACACAATAATTGAACCTTTAGATTCAAAGATGTCATCGAGTCATGTTTCTTCCTCATACATGTTTCTAATTGATGGGTTTGGCTGAATTTCAGGGTCCCTTACAGGCACACAAGGAGTTGATTGTTCAAGGAAATTTCCTGTGTTTTGCAAAACCATGGGGGACCTCAAAGGGCCTGCATATTTCCAAGAGCCATTTCCTCCACACTGTTTCCATTCATAATAAGCCTTCAGCACCAATATACAGTCAACAATCTTTGTTGTAGAATCCAGCTGCAAGCTTTCCTCGAGGCAGAACAAAAACTCATTAAAAATTTAAAATCAAAGATTCAAATGCAAGCATCCATACAAATATCAACGTGATTGGCATGCTCACCTGCTGTTAATGAGAAGCTTCAAAAGTAGGCAACTTCATCTCTTCAGCAGCTACAAGAAAATTTCCACATTCTCAAAATATTGACTGGCAGATAAAGGCCATCCTTCTGGAGGAAGTGATGAAACACGATTTGTAACGACCTGCTAACCAGCACAAGTCAATTAACAGGGTAAAAAAAAAAGACTGGATTTCGAGACATTAACGGGTTTCATAAAATATGTGAACATTCCAATGGGCATAAATGGTATCCCATCTTAGACACTTTGAACTTTGTTGATAAAATTACATAAAATGATCCCACTTCTCAAGCAAAGACGAAACTCCTCAGATGGCTCGCATGGCATATCTAGAGATCCAACCATGCTCTTTATCCAATTTGTAGCTTGAAACCTTTTATTAGCTGTAAAATATCATACATAACAAGAAGTGTAGTTAAGGTCAAAACCCTCAAGGCCAGATCTGGGCCATCAATGGCTGCATCCAATGGCCAGATCTGGGCCATCAATGGCTGCATCCAATGGCCAGATCTGGGCCATTGATGGTTCAAACTGCCGACCAAAAAAGTGACTGTAATTAATCCGGAAAGCAATCTCAGAAAATCAGAATGAATCACAAAAGCCTAAAATCTGAGAGTAAAATACTTATGTTTAACAAGATGACCAAATCAAAGGGTGATGCTCTATCACATACTAGACAAGTAAGAAGTTGGGAAACTCAATCTAACCAATGAACTTTTGGAAAAGCAAGCATCGAGTTAAATTTCTTACCCTTCTACTAAAGATTCAAAGCATGACAAAAGACAAAAAATGCATTGGCCTAACAAAACTCAAAACTAGAGAAGGCTATAGTTTGAAATTGATGGTTGCACACAATCAAAAGCAGTTACAAATATCCCTCAAATGCAACATGACTATATACAACATAAACTAACCTCAGAACCAGCCTAAGAGGATAGGTTCAAATTCTCAACAGCTACTTAGCTTTCCCAATACCATCAACTTTTATAGCTATTTTTTGTTTTTCTATTAAGAAAGGTCCAAGGTCTCTTCATAGATAGCTTGACCCTTGTCACTCCTCGACAAGTTAAATAAGAGCTAAATTTTTGGTCTTTCTATAAAGAAAGGTCCAATGCCTCTTCATAGATAGCTTGACCCTTGTCGCTCCTCGATAAGAATAAGTCCAACATTGCTTGAATTAAGTATATGTAAATCCTCAGTCAAGAGAAAACCAAAGGCACCAATAGTGTGTCCCTTAACCAAATAAATTCCAATACCAAACACCAAATTAGCAACTATGTTGTACCGCTTAACCAAATAAATTACAATATCAAACACCAAATTGGACCTTAAATTCATTTAGGAAGAAAGACTTCTTGAATTTTCAAAAGGTCAAGTTCATAAGTTCCAACATACTTTTCCTCAATTCCACACTGTAAGTCTGATCTCATCACCCTGTAGAGAAAGAAATTACAGCTTAGAACTGATCATTATAGTTTGTTCCAATTTTTTTGCTACTCATGAGATGGACCAAAAATAAACAAAAAAATAAATTAGGATCACTATACTTGCCAGGGGATACAAAGTAAGATTATAATTTCTTGTGTTATTCAATTGAACCATCTCTGGAACTGGTATTGAGCGAAATAGCATTAGGGCTCCAATAGAATTCAGTAAAGATGACCAAATGTACACTTGAACTTTCAAGACTTCATTTTAAAGCCCCTTGTGGGTCACCAATATGGAAACTAAAATCTCATTCTAACAAAGGAAAGAAGAAAGTAGAGATATACCTACCAAACAAAGCCCATACTCCATTGATTTAATCCATAGGCATGCCTTTGGAATCCAATCTAGATGAATAAAATATTGTCATTTTCTGTACCTCGAAGCTTATATCATAGTACAGTCATAGTCCCTAAATCTTTCAGATTTTCCCCACTGGTTGGGAAGTGACATGGAAGGAAGGTGAAGGTACTCAGGATGCTAAGCTACTCGACTTAAGCCAGCGAAGTTGCCCGCCCTAATGCATTGATTCATATTTCGCCACACACCTCATCTCACATGAATCCCACTTTAGTGACGTCTCACATTATATATAACATAGACACGTCCTGCACTGAATGTAATTAGGTGCCAAGCGTATTGTTGTTTAAAGAAATCATGCCATGAAAACAACTTTATCAACCATACAAAAATACACCTACCTCTTCTACTACTATTGTACCTTACTATCTGGAGTTGATAGCTCTGTGCATTTATCTCAATATGCAACTATCTCGGCATCCTTTGCTTTCGCTGCGACTACCTTGGGTGTTGGTAGTTTTGTAGCTAATGATCCTTATATCACCATTGTTGCTAGTCTTGTTGCTTATGGGTAAACTAAAACTACTCCTAGGTACGCAACTACTCATTATGGCATTGTTCGTGCTATAACTGCCTCTACTTTCCCCACTGGTAGATTAGAAACCCTATGAGGAGAAGCTATAATAGAATTGATTTTCATCACCATCCTCATTAAAAGCACTGTTTTGGGCCCCCCTTTGCACCCTCCAAGGCTCATATTGCATAGCTACTATGGCTCGACTATGAGCAAGTTGGAGTTGGTGCCCGATACCCAAAGAGGAAAGCATTCCCAATATGTAAATCATTATAGCATTACAATAAGGTAGGGAAATGACTCAATCAGTCAAGCAAGGCAATACTTTGTTAAAGACCCAAATAGGAAAGCATACTCAGTATGTAAATCATTACAACATTATAGTAAGGCTAGGAAATGACTCAATCAATGACGCAAGGTGGTCCTTCATTAGAGACAAAAAGTCTTGGCAAGGCCTCATGCCCCCCATACCCAACCATGCTCCAATCTAGACCAACCAACTAGGCAAACCTATTTGAAGAAGCAAGGCTCTCAGTAAGGGGGTGCTGGAACAACCCTTATACTAATTTGGGGCTTGGCAAGGGCATTCATTATTAAAGGGGCACTATTACCTAATCTTTGCATGAAGACACTCTCTTCTGGGCAATATTTATTGATGTTGATCATGTTAACTGAGGAATATACAATGTCAGAAAAATTATATTAGGAGAACCGCACTATAGTGGTTCTTCGAAAACTTGCAAGTATGCAACTACTCATTATGGCATTGTTTGTGCTATAACTACCTCTACTTTCCCTACTGAAGGATTAGAAACCATATGAGGAGAAGCTATAATAGAATTCACTGTCATCACCATCCTCATTGAAAGCATTGATTTGGCCCTCTCTTTGAACCATCCAAGCCTCATATTGCATAGCTATTATGGCTCGGCCATGAGCAAGTTGGAGTTGGTGTCCGATACCCAAAGAGGAAAGAATTCTTGATATGTAAATCATTATAGCATTACAATAGGGTCATGAAATGACTCAATCAGTCAGGCAAGGTAGTACTTTGTTAAAGACCCACAGAGGAAAGCATACCTGTCATGTAAATCATTACAACATTATAGTAAGGCTAGGAAATTACTGAATCAATGAACCAAGGTGGTACTTCATTAACGACAAAAAATCTTGTCAAGGCCGCATGCCCACCATACCCAACCTTGCTCCAATCCAGACTAACCAACTAGGCAAACCTATCTAAAGAAGTAGGGCTCTGAGTAAGGGGATATTGGAACCACCCTTATATAATCTGGGGCTTGGCAAGGGCATTCGTTATTAAAGGAGCCCTATTACCTAATCTTTGCATGAAGGCACTCTCTTCTAGTTCTAGGCAATATTTATAGAGGTTGATCACGGTAACTGAGGAATATACAGTGTCAGAAGAATTGTATTAGGAGAACCGCAATGTAGTGGTTCTTCGAAAACTTGCAAACATGAAACTACCCATTATGGCATTGTTCATGCTATAAATACCTCCACTTTCACTAGTGGTGGATTAGAAACCCTATGAGCAGAAGCTATAAGAGAATTGACTATCATCACCATCCTCATTGAAAGCATTGTTTTGGGCCTCCCTTTGCACAGCTATTATGGCTCGGCCATAAGCAAGTTGGAGTTGGTGCCCTATACACAAAGAGGAAAGCATTCCTGATATATAAATCATTATAGCATTATAATAAGGTCAAAAAATGACTGAATCATTCAAGCAAGGCAATGCTTTGTTAAAGACCCAAAGAGGAAAGCATACCCGATATGTAAATCATTACAACATTACAATAAGGCTAGGAAGTGACTCAATTAATGATGCAAGGTGGTACTAGGGCCAAATTCCACTATTAGATAGCTCATTTAATGGAGATGATTATTGCATTGCATTCCTCTTTTCAAGAGGACCAAAATCAACCCAAAATCGACCTAAAGATCATCAAATTTGGACAAGCATAAATGTGTTTTTGAATTTATGCCCACATGTGTGAATTGCCAAGATCAGCCACATCATCATGTAAGCTCATGAAGCCCAAGAGACATGTTACTTCACCCTCAACGAATTGTATAAATATAAGTGACCTCTCACCTCATTTGGCATCATCATCACTCACACATTTCTTCTCTCTCCTTCTCTCATTGGTTCGTACAACTATTGGACAAATCTTTTCTCTCACATGTGTGGCAAAGAGGACGAATTTTCTACGCAGATTGCAGGGCCGAAATTTCAGCGTTGTTGTAGGGTTTGACCAAACACTTTGACGCATCCTTTGATTGCGATTTTTGTGGGAAAAAATCGTTTTTGGCATGCCGTAAAGATTGGCACAAAAATCGAGAAATTTTGAGCACTTTGATTTGTGTTGACCACATGCCTATTTGACCACAAAAGTTGACTTCAGTCGACCAAGGTTGACTATTGTTTTGTGGACTGTTTTCACTGCTATTTGACTAGATAAAGAGGCCGAGTTTGATTGCCTTTGATCGAGCTTCAAGTTAGGGTTGAATTTCACTGTAGTTGATTGCATATTTGACAAGTTGTTTTGACTTTGATTTGGCAAGTCGACTTTGACTTTTATACTCTCTCTCTCTGCTTAACATTTGATATAATAATAAGAAGATTTTCTCAAAGGTTTTTCCCCACAGGGGAGTTTTTCCCTAGCATCTTCCAAGTCTGGTGTCCTCTTGTCTTGGTTCTTCTTCTGCATTTTATTTTATGTTCTATCTATAGTTACTGTCAATGTGATTTATGGTTAAAATGATTGCTATTGGAAATTGTTATTGTGTTGCTAAAGGAACATTGAAGTAATTGTGCTAAGCATAGAACATACCATTGTTATCTAAAATTAACATGGTTTCACAGCCCAGGCGAAGACAAAGCCCATGCAAGAGAGAGAAAAACAATCACTAAGGGAGGATCTATTAAACAAGATTGGACTAGCCTCAATGGCTACAACATCTTACTTCAAATTTGAGAATAAGCTCAAGGACAAATCTGACAATCATGCATGGAAGATGACTTTGGACTGGACTTTGGAAGAGCATGATGTCATGGACTATGTGCAGGGAAGAGTAGTAGAGCCTCCTTCAAATGCACCTACTACTGCAAAGACGAAGTATAAGAAAGGTTAGGTCAAAGTTAAGAGAATTATCATAGACTCCATTCAAAAGCATTTGGTTGCCTATATTTCTGATTTGGGAACCATTTAAGGAGATGTATGATAAGTTGGTTGGGATGTTCAAAGTAAACAATGCAAATCAAATCCTCTTTCTCAAGAACAAGTTGAAGGACATCAAGATGGATAGAGGGGAGTCTATCCAATCCTACTTCATGAGGATCACACAAATTAAAAATGACCTTCTATCTATTGGAGAAGTTATTGCTGACAGAGAGCTCACTCTCATTGCACTCGGAGGTCATCCAAGATCATGAGATCTATTTAACACCACCATTCTCAACAATGTAGGATACCTAGTTTCAATGAATTATTGGCTAGATGCACTCAAGAGGAGATGAGGATGATGGAGAGAGACAAGCCCTCAAATGGAAATGAACCTACTACTTTCTTCACTCATGCAAAGAAGAAAAATAATGTTGGTCCAAGGAGACAGGGTCAAGGGTTCAAGCAGGATTCAAAGAAGGAAGGAAAGGTGTAATATTCCTAAAGGAAATTTACAATGATAAACAAAACAAACATAGCAAAAACACATACACAAATTCACACCACATTAAACACCCAGGAAATGCCATAAACTGCCCTAAGCTGAGTCATTTTATTAATATAAATGTTGGGTACAAGATAAGATTGGAATGCATGCACCCGGGGTTGCCCAATTCAAGCTAACAATGCCCAGGTGATGATATCAGCTACTCGAATACAAGTGTATTTGTCCCCAACGAAGCTTTGTGCTGCCCCTTTGAAATATGCATTGTTGCCTGTAAACAATGGCTACTAGGACCACCTCCGATGCTCACAAAATTTTGGGAACTTAACCTCGGGCTCCCCTCCAATAACCCACGAAGGAATTCGCCAAATGTTGACCTCGAGATTTCGGCCCAATTTACCCTAGCTCCTCAAGTTGCTCGGTATTTCGACCCACCTGTAAATGATGATGCTAAATGCCCCCAAAATGGTTGAGATATTCAACAATTCTCCTCCTGGATCTCCTCCACAAAGCTCAGCCCCAAATTCCTCTTCCTCCTTGTGTCCACGTGTGGCATGAAATAGAACTGTGCAAGCCCTACGTAGTATCTACTACATTCACTTCACAAACACACTGCAATGCTCCTGAATCAACCTGAAAATGATGGAAACTCCCTCCTAGGGCTGGCACTTGAGGTCCACCAAAGCAAGTGGGAGATTCTCGCTTGAAAATTTCGTGCTCAACAACACACACAGACTTGGCCTCCAAGACTCAAGAGGGGTCCCGGAACCCACTCTTCCTAAGTGAAAGTGCAAAATATGACAAAAGTGATATTTCCCCTTAACAATATTGCTAAGTGGGAATATCACAAAAGCAAGGTGCTACAATTATAACAGGTTCGGCCACTATGCTAGAGAGTGTCCTCACAAGAAGGATTCTCCAAGGGATGATGACAACAAAAACAACAATTACAAAGGCAATGGCAATAAAAAAAACAACAGGTTCAATAATAAAAGAAAGAGGAATGCTCTCGCTGCTCGATATGGAAATGATCGACCTCCCAAAAGGATGAAAAATTCTAGGTATGAGGAAAGTAATGTTGTAGAAAAACAAAAGGAGTTTTATCTTATTTCCGCTCTATCTACTGCCTCTCCTCTGGATACTTTGGATCATTGGTTGATTGATAATGAAGCCTCAAGTCACTTCACTGGGTACAAGGAGGCCCTCTCAAATTTGATTGAAAAAAAAAACTAATTTGGAGATCATACTTGGAGATAATGCCACCTACCCCGTGAAAGGGATAGTATTGTCACTCTTCACTTGAATCAAGGTCAAACCATTCATCTACAAGAAGTGTTGTATGTGCCTGATTTGAAGAAGAACCCAATATCTATTTTTGAAATGGAAGATAAACGCTTCAAGGTAGCATTCATTAGTGGAAAGGTATGTATTCAGCAAAGAAACCCTAAAGATGCATCCACCCTTGGATTTAGGGTTGATGGTCTCTATCAAGTTGGAGGAAGTCCTTTGGGAGGCATGACTTGCGATACTTCTATTCAATCTGCATTATGGCACAAGAGATTTGTCCACCTTCATTACAAAGCCCTACCTGGGGTAAGGAAAATGGTCACAGGTATGCTCGAATTCAACATAAATCATGAAGGGGAAACTTACAAGGGGACCATTCCCTTCTAGTGAAAGCCAAACTACCGATATTCTTCAATTGGTCCATTTTGACCTATCTAGTATGTTGCCCGTAACATCATTGGGAGGATACGTATACTATGGAATCCTTGTGGATGACTTCTCATGCAAAACATTGATTTCTTTCTTGAAGAAGAAGGATGATGTGTTCAAACAGTTCTGTTCTTTCCAAGCATTGGTGGAAAATAAAACAGGGAAGAAAATCAAGATGTTGAGGACCGACAATGGAACCGAATATGAATCAAATGAATTCAATGACTTTTGCAGAGATGCTTGCATTAAGAGGGAGACAATTGTTCCATACACTCCTGAGCAAAATGGAGTTGATGAAAGGAAATTTCGAACAAATCATGGAAGCCACTCGTGTCATGCTCCATGATCAAGGTCTACCGAAGTTCTTATGGGAAAAAGCTGCCAACACTATCGTGTATGTCCAAAACAAGAGCTCGCATCAAGCATTGGATTTCAAGACACCTGAGAAAATCTTCACTGGTAAGAAACCTGATGTTTCTCATTTTAGAATATTTGGTTGTCCAGTGTATTTTCATGTGCCTCAAGAGAAAAGAAACAAGTTGGAAGCATCTGCGAAGAATGGTATATTTGTTGGCTACAGTGAAAATTCAAAGGCATATAGAATCTATGTGTCTGCTCAAAGAGATGTGGAAGTAAGCCATGACGTCACCTTCGATGAAGATATTGCCCTTGGGAAAGCCTAAGATTTCCCTATCCCAAGGAAGGATGATGATGCTACAGAAAAGTATGATGATGCTCCAATGGATGAGCCTATGCTCGATGTTGAAGGCCCGATGGATCCCATTGATCCACCTCCTGGTAACCTTTGTGGTTCAAAGATACTCTTGAAGATGTTGAAAAACATTTTGCTCCAAGAGGGACATTTCGTGAAAGTAAGAAGTCGAATAGGTATCAAGGGTACTTGACTGCCATGAGTACTATTGTTCAAGCAGAACCATGCACGTTCAAAGAATCTGTAAAGCACCAAGTCTGGAAGGCCCTATATTTCTCAGTCAATGTAGTGTTAAGGAGCCCAAATTGTAACCTCATAATTCTTCTGTAATCCAACCATCCATCAAAGTTATCCTTCTGCATATACCACCATCATACACGCATAGCATGCGGTGCCAAATCCAATGCTTGTAAGTGGTGATCCTCATGTAATTGACGATTAAATGCATCCAAAAAATTATCCACATCAGCTAAACTATCATAATAAGGTAAATTCCTAACCTCTAATGAAACACAGCGCAACGATTTCATCATCATATTGCATCACAACGTGGATACTTCATGCAGACAATCCTGCCAATGTTTCAACTCTTCATTTGAATGATAGGTGCATGAACTCTCCTGGTCCCATGAAATCCATCCATTTGTTGTTGGATTGATCTAGTCCTAGTCTCATGTTGCTATTTTATAGATCAGGTCTAGTTCATCCTCACTTTCTTCATAATCACGGATTGGTTCAGTGTAGCGCGCTCCTTCTGCAAGGTCCAATGAAACTACAACTCAAAGCGATTTCCTTTCAAATGACATTGTCCTCTTCTACAAATTGATAACCGCATTCATGTCAATGGTTCAATGAATTCACCAAAGCACAAGGTATGGATTACTATCATCGACGATCTTTATCACCTCAAATTCAGTCGCCATGCTCTCACCTTCTATATCAACTGTGGCTCCATATAATCATCCCATAGGCATGACCTTCTACTAGTTCTCCATTTTGAGCTGAATTGGAGACCACTGCAACACAGGTATCCCCATTCTTTCCCATGTTTACTTTGGAAAAATGTTCACATTAGAACTTAGATCCAAAATGACCTGGTCCATCTCATAATCTTGGATTTTCACGGTGAGTCTCATCTCTCGCCCTATTCTCACCTTATGTTTGCCAATTTTTATTACCACCCAATGTCCATCAGGGGCATTCTCTTTGCTAGTGCATTTGTTTATTAACTCCTGCAAACCTTCCATGGCTTTGTTATTGCACATCATTTTTATGCAGGTCTTTAAAAACGTAGTAAGCACAGAGGGGTAAACCTCTATAGCTGTGCTAGTTTCTTGCACCTTATCTTTACTTCCTAAGGTGGATGCCTCCGCAAAGTTTTTCTTGGCCTCCATAAATGTTTCCTTAGCACGCACTAGATCAAAGCCCACTTCCTCTTCCTAGGCCTTTCAGACCCATCCGTCCTGTTCAGGTTAGTTATCCTTATCATCGCCAGTCGATTTTCTGCTTCCCAACACTATATTCATGCTTTGATCTTCCTCACAGGGCTCAACTATCATCACCTGTAAGTTCTGCATAGGTT
>APFE030248972.1:0-15959 GCA_000404065.3 Pinus taeda
TGAAGGCAAAAATCTAGCTATAGAAGTGAATATTCCACCTTGAATGCTTCATTTCATAGATCTATTGTTAAATATCCCGGATCTGGAAATTCTCAATCCCCCGAGCACAATAGGTTGTCGAAATTAAGGAGTAGCATTAGATATGGAGAGTCTACTCCGTATTTTTCTGAATCAAAATTTTTGTCCATCATAGTGGGTGTGTTTGGTCGTTTTGCCATTGCTTATGAATTCAATAGTACCGCGACAATCCCTCTCACTCTTTGTAGCTTCACACTTATCCCTTGATTCAACTGAATATATTCATGACTGTTAAGTGCGGGCTCCAGATTTGGGAACTATGGTAGCCTATGAATCCATGCAAAACACAATAATATATGCAAAAAATATGAATCTCAAGCACTATTATGCAGATTCAAAAACTTTTGGCCAAAACTAATGGATCTCTTCCATTAGATATTCACAAATTGGACAATAAATTCTGAGATTCAACTTTACTCCAGGGTATTTTTCATAGTAAAATTTTCATCGTGAGAGGGTTATGAATATATATTGCAAAAGCTTCCATGGTTCTGGGGCTCCGCGACACTTTTTGCCACCCCTTGTTTCCCAGATTTCGATGCAAGTACAATGGTAGTATCTAGAATGTCCGTTTTGGTTAGATTGCATAATGTAACTTATATTTCTAGATCCATAAAGTACTAGAAGCCATTGGGAAAATATCAAGGTGATACATAAAGAAACATACACAAATATTTGAGAAAAAAATAAACACAATCACAAAAATGTATGGAGATAGACATCAACTAATCATTGTCTGATCATATTATCTTAACACATAATAATCATTACTCGACACAGTTCCTAGATTTTTAGAACACAACATTTAGATGCTGAATATGCTGAAAAATGAGACATCTACAAAATTCATGTCATGATGCCAAGAAAGCACCTAAAAGGAAGAAAAAAATAGGAAAATAACACAAGGGATCGATATTTCCACAACACTTACCTAACGAAGAAGAGGATGATGAAGAAATGGGTCCTCCTAGCAATGAAGAAGATTAAAATCCACAAGGAAACATAGAAAAGGGAGCGTTAATCATGAATTTTTAGGAACTTGAGCACACACACTGAGGTAGGAGGTGATCCCTGTAGCAATGGAGACAGGGGGCTTAAAATGTCATCATGTATATGAAATTTCCGATTCAGTTAAGGAAGATCCAAGAATGAATGAAGGGACCGAGCTAGCACTTTTAACGACCATTCCTCACAAGGGAGAATAGCGTAAGGTTAAAAAGAAGAAATTGAGAAAAGGGTGACATGTTTACCACTATTTTGAAGTTAGATTTTGGTCTCTCTCATCACCAGTTTTGATTGCCATGATTGAATGCATTGCCAACATCTACAACACGTAAGATTTTTCGTGAGGAAAAAAAATATACACATTGAATAGTATAATGGTGGTGAAAAAAAAAAAAACTTTTTCATTCATGGTGTCATGGTCACTTATCAAAATACGTGAAATTTTATTAAATTGAACATGGATAGGTTAATGCAAGCATTCAATTCATTTGAAGTGTATCTCTTGTATTGGATACTATGCATTCTTGAAATCATCATAGAAGTTATTTGTATCAAGTTTATTGACAATTTGTTTAGCCACCTTCCATATGGTATATTATAATGAAAGTTTTTTGCATGTTTTGGAATTCATAGACAAAGAAACAAAAACAAGAGCAAAGACAAACAAGTAAATACATTACATAAAATAAAAACACAAACATTTAAAATCCTATCATCATGAAACACCCATTTGTAACTAATTATAAATACTTATAAAATAATTTGATTCTCAAATATGCATTCAATAATGATACTTACAAAAAAAATCCATGGTCATTTGCAAAAATAAATGAAATTTTGTTAAACTAAATCCTAATTTTAACATATATAGTTTAATACACATTCAATTAATTGGAAGTGTAGTTCTTGGATATTATATTTTTACTTTGAAAAATCATCACAAGTGTGACTTGTATCAAGTCAATAGACAATCTAGGCAATGACCATGGATAGAACAGATTCTAACAATTTGGGAAATGACCATCCATATGGCATATTCTAATGAAATATTTTCTCGTGTTCTAAAATTTATACACAAACAAGAGCATAAACAAACAAACACATACATTACATAAAATAAAAACACAAACATTTAGAATTCCATCTTCATAAAGCATCAACATGCAACTAATTATAAAAAATGATTAATTAAAATACAATGTTAATTGAATAGTACTGCTTAGAAAATTCAAATTCATTCATGATGTTGTGGTCAATTGCAGAAATATTAAATTTTATTAAATTAAATTACAATTTAAATATTAATACTTAAGTCAACTAAGTGAGCCTAAAAATATTATGAAATAAGTCAACCAAGAGAAATTGGCATGTTACATTCTTTAGAAATCGGCATATTACGTTATTTGAAATTGGCATATTACGTTATTTTTAATGGTGAAGTTAATCCAACCCGCTCAAAATGAGGTGGCACCATCTCTCCAAACTTCTAGAAATGATGGGCATCAAACGGCTAGAAATGATGTGGCATTGTTGCTGCAAATTAGCCGTTGATAGAGCCCCTGAATTACTTTTGCATTCTCTTGTGTTATTCACTTGAACGAAATGTCCTTCCGAGCTGTACCATTTGTATTATCATTTTGATTTTTGCCTTTCTTTTTAACCGTTTCGAAAGCTATTTTTAACCGTTTCAAAGGAAGACGATATAAACACATTCTCAAAGGCAGACGATATAAACACATTCTCACGCGGGAGTACCCACTCTCCTCTTGTTGTTCCCTACTCTGCACTGCATTGCCTAGAATTGTTTATTTATGGATGTTTGTTTGCTTAGCATGCTGGTTTCTTTTGGGGATGTTTCTGTTATGGTGGAATGCTTTCCGTTCATTTCTTTGATGTTTTTCATTGTTTTTTTTGCCCTATTCGCTTCATTGCTTGTCTGCCGGATTTTATTTTTGTTGCAGAACCTGAAGCACATTTTTGCTCTCTGTTTTTAGTTTTTGGCTGTGTGATTTTATTTTTGGGGCAGAAGGTCGCGCAGAAGATAGATGTGACTACTTTTAGATTTTAGATTACTCCAGAATACACGTTTTCGCCTGGCATGGAATTGACAATCAGGTATGCTTACAGAGTAGGGGTTGCTTCATGGTTTAATATCTTTTTTTTATTAATTGTTTGAGATTCAGATTTTAGAAAATTGGAAGAGTTTTAATTATTGGCATTGTAGTAGACAGAAAACACCCATAGTAATAGTAATTATTAGTATTGTAAGGGTTCTAATAACTAATTTGCTATTTGGAACCATAAATCCTAATGGGTTGACATTAATTTCAGTAAATTACAGCTATCATTTGCAGGTATTAAAATCTTAATTTGCTGCTCGTTGATGTAAATTTTGTTCATGGTCTCAAGTCATCTCATAAGCAAGACCTTGTTCTTTCTATGTCGCTCTCGATCTTTTAACCCTACCCTGTATTATTTAACGTGTGTCCCTTTTGGGGTCTTCCTGACTTTTTAATTTTGATTGTTCTGTGAACAGATCAAGAATACCTAGTTCTCACTCAACCGCCTGGAATACACGAAGCCCACTAAACATGGTTCAGCTCAAGTTCTGGTAGTGATCAAGAATACGTGATTCTCCTGGAAATAACACGACGCCCACTAAACCTGGTTCAGATCAAGAATAACTGATTCAACTGATTTGCCTCGAAATAAGACGACGCTCAGTAAACCTGGTTCAGCCCACGTGCAGGTAGGTTTCCTTCCTAATTTTTTGGAGTCCATCTTGAATGATACTAATTTGGATCCAATTCAATCCAGCTAAAATCAACCTTCCAATTCAATATGCAGGGTCTCCCTCTATTTTTTATTTTTTCTTAGCAGATAACATAAAGATTATATTTCCTTATTTGTTGGCTACTCTAAAGAAACGTAGTTCTGCCTTTTCATTTTCTGTTTCTTGAATTAAAATAGCTGAATTAAAGAAACCTCCCTTACAGCTACATTACATTTCGTTTCTGTTTCTTGAATTAAAATAGCTGAATTAAAGAAACCTCCATTACAGCTACATTACATTTCGTCAGAGCTACTATCAAAGTAAAACCCAGTCCATACATCTCAGCTTTATTATTCCATTTTCCTTCTGGTGTCCTGCTTTCTCAGATGCCTTAGTTTCTTCTTAATTCATTTCAACGGTTGTAATCTCTTTGTCTCCTTGCCATAGATGCCATATCCGTTCCATTATTTTATGTTGCATCGGATCCGTTCCATTGTTCTATGTTTCGTTGTGTGAAGCAGAGCAATACAAACCTCCATTGGTTCCAATTACAATTATAATTAAAGTTCTATTTCCTGAGAGCTCTACTCTCAAAAAAAATCCCAATTCTTGTAATTTCAGTCAATATTCCTGAGTTTTTAGTAAGTTTCTAACTATCAACCGTGGAATTTTATACCGCGCAAATTTCAACAAAATATTCCTAACTATTCAGAAAAAAATAGCGAGTGATTTGCAAAGACGTGCTGGATATAACTAGGCATGGAAGGGATTATGAGTCAATCTGCTTAAAAATAATGAATAATTCGCCCCATCTAATCTTTTTGCATACTGACTTTTGTGTTTTTATGTTTTTTTGAAGTTTCTTCTGGGTTTTGATTCCATACATTATCTCTAACTTGACTATTCCTTGATTTTCCATTGCTTTTCTAACTTGACTATTCCTTGATTTTCCATTGCTTTTCAAATCAGATTTAGAATATTTATAAATTAATAAAATAGTAAATATAGTCTTCTCGCTAGAATCGGTAGAAATTGGAAAATTAGATTAGTAAATAGAATAATTAGATTTTATTTATTAATTATTTTTTCCTAGTATTTTCTTAACCAGTATGTCAAACCACAAGAAGAATAAGGTATAGTGTATTTTCAATTAATGTTCTGGGTATTTAAAGTTGAATATTTTAAAGGCACTTTTCTTTAAGCAGTTATAGATGTAGTTTCTATCTATCCTCTAATTTTTGCTCTTCAAGGAAACTTAATGTGTTCATTTCAGTTTTCTTTATGTTAATATATTTAACTATATAATGAGTTAAAACCACAATAGTTTTTACTGATTCCTTTAGCTGGGCTTAATTTATTATCGTAGTTTTATGGATCCAATTAGTGTTCGAGTGAGTTCAGATCATTACATTTATTCATTGACTTAGTTTATCTTTGTGAAGGTTTGTGGTTTTATTTAAATTGGTTTCTTACTTTCACATTTATCTGTTTGTGAATTCTTTTTCTCAATTAAAAATACAGTGGACTTAACCAGTGGCTCTCAAAATCAGTTTTGGATGGGCCATCCAATAAAAAAAAAAATTCCTCTAAAAAATTTGTTTTAGATTATTATATTTCTCTAAATACTTTTCAATTATATTTTTACATTTTACAAATATGTTTTTTATTTATATCTTATAACTTATGTTACATTTAAATTTTTAGATTATTGGATTTCTCTAAATAATGTTAAATTATATTTTTACATTTTACAAATATACTTTTTACTTAAAAATATGTTTTTTATTTATATCTTATAATTTATGTTACATCTTGATTTTCATTAGTACTTTGGTTAAATTCAATATATTTTAAATTGTATATTCATACATTTAATTTATTTTAAATAAATTTTTATTAATAGCATTTAATTTGTTTTGAGTGATCCCTTTATTAATATTGTGTTTAGTTTAATTTAAATTTTAAAATGATTTTCAAATTTAAATATTTAATTTGTTATTTAAGTTTGGAACTATATTTACTATTGGTATGACGTAGTATGATATATTTTTTAATTAAAATAACACAATGTGCAAAGAGAAAAGTTTGAAATTAAATAAAGTGATAATGTTCTTATATTTAAATATTTATGATAAAATTAAATTATACTATAAATGCTTTTTAAGATTTCCTTTGAATATATATATTTTATTAAAATTTTCAACTACAACATGTATATATATAAATTCTTAGAAACCTAGATTGTGTTAGACTAGGGAAGGCTCACCTAGAGTGGGCTAGGATACACTAAATTAGACTAGGCTACACAAAGATAGAATAACTTTATGCTAGGGTGTGGTCTATCCAAAAATAGGATAGGCTACTTACTCTATAGTAGGGTAAGTTAAGCTAGAGTAGGCTAGGCTATGCTAATATAGAGTAGACTAAGGTAAGCTAGAGTAGGCTAGGCTACACTAGGATACACTAAGGTAGGTTAGGCTAGGCAAGGGGAGGTTAGGTTAGGTTAGGCTAGGCTAGGAGAAGTTAGGCTAGGTTAGGTTAGGCAAGGTTAGGTTATGGTAAGCTTAGGCTAGGCTAATTTGGGCTAGGCTAATTTAGGTTAGGTTAGGTTACGTTACGCTAAGATAGGTTAGGCTAGGCTAATTTAGGTTAGGTTAGGGTGGATTCTGCTAGGATAGGGTAGGCTAGGGTAGGCTAGAGTAGGCTATAGTAGGGTAGGTTAGTTTAGGTTAAGCTAGGTTATTCCAAGCTCGAGTAGGTTGGGCTATGTTAGGCTAGAGTAGGTTAGGTTAGAGTAAGCTAGCCTAGGCTAGGCTAGGCTATGCTAGAGTAGGCTAGGCTAAGTTTGGCTTGGTCAGAGTAGGCTGCGGTATAGTAGGCTAGAGTGGGCTAGGCTAGGTTAGAGTAGGTTAGAGTACGCTAGGCTATGCTAGGCTAGGCTAGGTTAAGCTAGGCTAGAGTAGGTGAGGCCAAGTTAGGTGAGAGTACGCTAAGGGCTAGGCTAGGGTATGCTAGAGTTGGCTAGGTTAGATTAGATTAGGCTAGACTCGGCTAGGCTAGGATAGAGGCCAAGCTAGGCGATAGTAGGCTAGGGGCTAGGCTAGAGTAGGCTAGTCTAGAATAGGCTAGGTTAGAGTAGGATAGGTTAGATTAGGTTAGGCTATATTAGGCTAAGTTAGGCTAGGCTAGGCTAGAGTAGGCTTGAGTAGGCTCGGCTAGAGTTGATTAAGCTCAGCTACAGTAGGATAGGCTAGGCTAGTTTAGGCTGAGATAGAGTAGGTTAGGCTAGAGTAGGTTAGTTTAGGTTAGGCTAGGATAGAGTAGTTTAGGGTGGGTTAGTTACCTTCGGCTAGGCTAAAGTTGGTTAAGCTACAATAGGCTAGAGTAGGTTACGCTAGGGTAGGTTAGGCTAGGCTAGTTAAGGCTAGGCTAAAGTAGGTAAGCCTAGGTTAGGCTAAGCTAGAGTAGTTTAGGCTATAGTAGAGTAGGGAAGGTTATGCTAGTTTAGGCTAGGCTAGAGTAGGTTAGGCTAGAGTAGGCTAGTGTAGGCAAGACTAGGTTAGGGTAGTGTATGGTAGGTTAGGCTATAGTAGGCTAGGATATAGAAGGTTAGGCTAGCTTATGCTAGGGTAGGTTAGTCAAGGTTAAGCTAGGCTAGAGTGGGTTAGGCTACAATAGAGTAGGGTAACTTATGCTAGTTCAGGCTAGGTTAGGCTACGCTAGAGTAGGTTAGGCTATAGTAGGCTAGTGTAGGCTAGACTAGGATAGGGTAGAGTAGGGTAGGTTAGGCTATAGTAGGCTAGGCTAGAGTGGGTTAGGCTAGGTTAGGCTAGGCTATAGTAGTTTAGGCTAGAGTAGAGTAGGGTAGAATATGCTTGTTTAGGCTAGGTTAGGATAGGCTAGAGTAGGCTAGTGTAGGCTAGACGAGGTTAAGGTATAGTAAGGTAGGTTAGCCTACAATAGGCTAGGCTAGAGTAGGTTAGGCTAGAGTAGGCTAGTCTAGGCTAGGTTAGGCTAGGCTAGAGTAGGTTAGGATAGAGTAGGCTAGTCTAGGCTAGGTTAGGCTAGGCTAGGTTAGGCAAGGCTAGGGTAGGTTAGGCTATGTTAGGCAAGGTTAGTGTAGGCAAGTTTAGCTTAGGTGAGGCTACTTTAGGTTAGTGAAAGCTAGGCTGAACTAAGTTATGTTAGGTTAGGTTAGACTGGGCTAGGCTAGGTTAGGTTAGTCTAGGCTAGGTTAGGTTAGGCTAGCCTAGTCTAGGTTAGGCGAGGTTAGGTTAGATTAGTTTACGTTAGCTTAGTTGAGGCTAGATTAGGCTAGGTTGGAATGTTAGTTTAGGTTAGGCTAGGTTACACTATGCTAGAGTAGGTTTGGTTAGGCTATAGGTGGCTAGGTTAGAGTAGGTTAGGCTAGCTTGTGCTAGAGTAGGTTAGGCTAGGTTTTTGCTAGGCTAGAGTAGGTTAGGCTAGAGTAGGCTACTGTAGGCTAGAGTAGCTTAGGGTAGAGTAGGGTAGGTTAGGCTATAATAGGGTAGGCTAGAGTAGGTTAGGCTAGAGTAGGCTAGGTTAGGTTAGGCTAGAGTAGGCTAGGGTAGGGTAGGTTATGGTAGGCTAGGCGAGGTTAGGCTAAGGCTAGCCTAGGTTAGGCAAGGCTAGGTTAGGCTATGTTAGACAAGGTTAGGTTAAGCGAGTTTAGGTTAGGAAAGGCTAGGTTAGGTTAGGCAAGGCTATGCTAGTCTAGGTTAGGCGAGGTAAGGTTAGATTAGGTTACATTAGTTTAGGTGATGTTAGGTTAGGCTATAGTAGGCTCATTTAGGCTGGGCTATGCTACAATTGGTAGGTTAGTTAAGGTTAGTCTAGGTTAGATTATGCTAGAGTAGGGTAGGTTAGGCTAGGTTAGGCAAGGTTAGGTTAGGCAAGTTTAGGTTAGGAAAGGCTAGGTTAGGTTAGGCAAGGCTACGCTAGTCTAGGTTAGGCAAGGTTAGTTTAGATTAGGTTACATTAGCTTAGGTGAGGCTAGGTTAGGCTAGATTAGGCTCAAGTAGGTTGGGCTATGCTACAATTGGTAGGTTAGTTTAGGCTAGTGTAGGTTAGACTATGTTGTAGTAGGTTAGGTTAGGCTATAGTAGACTAGGCTAGAGCACGTTAGGTTAGACCATGCTAGAGTACGTTAGGTTAGGCTATAGTAGACTAGGTTAGAGCACGTTAGGCTAGCTTGTGCTAGAGTAGGTTAGGCTACTGTAGGGTAGGTTAGGCTATAGTAGACTAGGCTAGAGTAGGTTGGCTAGCTTGTCCTAGAGTAGGTTAGGCTAGGTGAGACTAGGCTAGAGTAGTTTAGGTTATAGTAGAGTAGGGTAGGTTATGCTAATTTAGGCTAGGTTAGGCTAGGCTATAGTAGGTTAGGCTAGAGTAGGCTGGTGTATGCTAGAGTAGGTTAGGCTATACTAGGGTAGGTTGGGCTATAGTAGGATAGGCTAGAGTAGGCTAGGTTAGGTTAGGCTACAGTAGGGTAGGGTAAGGTAGGTTAGGCTATGCTAGGCTAGGCTAGGTTAGGAAATGATAGGTTAGGCTAGTTTAGGTAAGGTTAGGTTAGGAAAGTTTAGGATAGGCAAGGATAGGATAGTCTAAGTTAGGTTAGGTTAGTTTAGGTTAGGTTAGGTTAGACTAGGTTACGCTAGGTTAGGTTAAGCTAGCCTAGTCTAGGTTATGCAAGGTTAGCTTAGGCTAGCCTAGTATAGGTTAGGCGAGGTTAGGTTAGATTAGGTTACACTAGCTTAGGTGAGGCTAGCTTAGGCTAGGTGAGGCTAGAGTAGGCTCAAGTAGGCTAGGCTATGCTAAAGTTGGTAGGATAGTTTAGGTTAGGCTAAGTTCAACTCTACTAGAGTAGGTTAGGTTAGATTAGGTTAGTCTAGTTTAGGCCATGCTAGAGTAGGTTAGGGTAGGTTAGGCTAGAGGAGGCTAGGCTAGAGGAGAGTAGGGTAGGCTAGACTAGTCTAGGCTAGGCTAGGCTAGAGTAAGCTAGGCTAACTTAGTCTTGGCAAGTGTAGGTTTATCTAGAGTAGACTAGGCTATGATACGTTAGGCTTGGCTAGGTTAGAGTAGGCTAGAGTAGCCTAGGTTATGATAGGCTAGAGTGGGATAGGCTAGGATAGGGTAGGCTAAAGTAGGATAAGCTAGGATGTAGTAGGCTAGGCTAGGGTAGGCTAGGTTAGCCTAGGTTGTGCTAGGCTAGAGTAAGCTAGAGTAGGCTAGGCCAAAGTAGGGTAGAGTAGGCTAGGTTAGGGTAGTCTAGAGTAGGCTTGGCTATGCTAGGGTAGAATAGTCTAGGCTAGGGTAGGATAGGATAGTTAGGCTAGGTTAAGCTAGGCTAGAGTAGGTTAGGCAATGCTAGATTAGGCTAGGCTAGGTAAAATTAGGCTACGGTCTGGGCTAGTCTAGGATTGGGTAGGCTAGGCTAGAGTAGATTAGGCTAGAGTAGGGTAGGTTAGAGTTGGTGGATAGGCTAGGCTAGGCTAGAGTAGGCTAGGCTAGCCTAGACTAGCCTAACATAAGCTAGGCTATGCTAGGTAAGGATAGGCAAAGCTAGAATAGGGTATGTCATGCTAGGCTAGAGTAGGTCAGGTAAGATTAGGATAGGGTAGGTTAGGTTAGGTTAGGCTAAAGTAGGTTAGCCTATGCTGGATTAGGCTAGGCTAGAGTAGTTTAGGGTAGAGTAGAGTACGGTAGGTTAGGCTAGACTAGGCTAGACTAGAATAGGCTACAGTAGGTTAGGCTACACCTGAGTAGGCTAGACTAGGCTAGTTTAAGCTAGAGTAGGTTAGGCTAGGTTAGGCCAAAGTAGTTTAAGATAGGTTAGGCTAGGCAAGGGTAGTTTAAGCTAGAGTAGAGTAGGGTGGGATAGTCTAGTTTAGGCTAGGTTAGTCTAGGCTAGAGTAGGTTAAGCTAGAGAAGGCTAGGGTATGCTAGAGTAGGTTAGGCTAGAGTAGAGTGTGTTTGGCTATAGTAGGTTAGAGGCGGTTATGCCAGAGTATGCTAGAGTAATAAGTTGGGCTATAGTAGGCTAGAGTAGGTCAACCTACACTATGCTAGAGTAGGTTAGGCTATAGTAGGTTAGGCTAGGTTAGGCTAGGCTAACATAGGCTAGGTTAGGCTAGGTTAGGGTAGGCTAAGCTAGGCTAGGTTAGGTTAGGTTAGGCTAGGTTAGCTTAGTCTAGGCTAGGTTACGCTAAGGTAGGGTAGGCTAGACTAGGTTAGGTGAAGCTAGTGTATATTAGGCTAGGTAGATTAGGTTAGGCTAGGTTAGGCTACACTAGACTAGGCTAGGTTAGACTAGGCTAGGTTAGAGTATATTAGGCTAGGCGAAAGTAGACTAGGCTAGCTTAGGCTAGGCTAGGTTAGATTAGACTAGGCTAGGTTAGGCTATGCTAGGATAGGTTAGGTTAGGTTACGTTAGAGTAGGATAGGTTAGATTAGGTTAGGCTATATTAGGCTAAGTTAGGCTAGGCTAGGCTAGAGTAGGCTTCTGTAGGCTCGACTAGAGTTAACTAAGCTCAGTTAGAGTAGGCTAGGCTAGGCTAGTTTAGGCTAAGATAGAGTAGGTCAGGCTAGAGTAGGTTAGGATAGGTTATGCTAGGATAGAGTAGTTTAGAGTGGGTTAGCTACCTTAGGCTAGGATAAAGTAGGTTAAGATACAATAGGCTAGAGTAGGTTAAGATACAGTAGGCTAGAGTAGGTTACGCTAGGCTAGGTTAGGCTAGGCTAGTTAAGGCTAGGCTAAAGTAGGTAAGGCTAGGTTAGGCTAAGCTAGAGTAGTTTAGGCTATAGTAGAGTAGGGTAGGTTATGCTAGTTTAGGCTAGGGTAGAGTAGGTTAGGCTAGAGTGGGCTAGTGTAGGCAAGACTAGGTTAGGGTAGAGTATGGTGGGTTAGGCTATAGTAGGCTAGGCTAGAGTAGGTTAGGCTAGCTTAGGCTAGGGTAGGTTAGTCTAGGTTAAGCTAGGCTAGAGTGGGTTAGGCTACAATAGAGTAGGGTAGCTTATGCTAGTTCAAGCTTGGTTAGGCTACGCTAGAGTAGGTTAGGCTATAGTAGGCTAGTGTAGGCTAGACTAGGATAGGGTAGAGTAGGGTAGGCTAGGCTCTAGTAGGCTAGGCTAGAGTGGGTTAGGTGAGGTTAGGCTAGGCTATAGTAGTTTACACTAGAGTAGAGTAGGGTAGAATATGCTAGTTTAGGCTAGGTTACGATAGGCTAGAGTAGGTTAGGCTAGAGTAGGCTAGTGTAGGCTAGATGATGTTAGGGTAGAGTAGTGTAGGTTAGCTTATAGTAGGCTAGGCTAGAGTAGGTTAGTCTAGAGTAGGCTAGTCTAGGCTAGGTTAGGCTAGGCTAGGCTAGGCTAGGCTAGGCTAGTGTAGGCAAGGCTAGGCTAGGTTAGGCTATGTTAGGCAAGGTTAGGTTAGGCAAGTTTAGGTTAGGTGAGGTTAGTTTAGGTTAGGGAAAGCTAGGCTGGTCTAAGTTAGGTTAGGTTAGGTTACACTGGGCTAGGCTAGGTTAGGCTAGCCTAGCCTAGTCTAGGTTAGGCAAGGTTAGGTTAGGTTAGCCTAGTCTAGGTTAGGCGAGGTTAGGTTAGATTAGTTTACATTAGATTAGGTGAGGCTAGATTAGGCTAGGTCGGTAGGTTAGTTTAGGTTAGGCTAGATTACACTATGCTAGAGTAGGGTAGGTTAGGCCATAGTTGGTTAGGTTAGAGTAGGTTAGGCTAGCTTGTGCTAGAGTAGGTTAGGCTAGGTTAGGCTAGGCTAGAGTAGGTTAGGCTATAGTAGGCTAGTGTAGGCTAGAGTAGGTTAGGGTAGAGTAGGGTAGGTTAGGGTATAGTAGGCTAGGCTAGAGTAGGTTAGGCTAGAGTAGGCTAGGTTAAGTTAGGCTAGTGTAGGCTAGGGTAGGGTAGGTTATGCTAGGCTAGGCGAGGTTAGGCTAAGGCTAGACTAGATTAGGCAAGGCTAGGTTAGGCTAGGTTAGGCAAGGTTAGGTTAAGAAAGTTTAGGTTGGGAAAGGCTAGGTTAGGTTAGGCAAGGTTATGCTAGTCTAAGTTAGGTGAGGTTAGGTTAGATTAGGTTACATTAGCTTAGGTGATGCTAGGTTAGGCTAGAGTAGGCTCATTTAGGCTGGGCTATGCTAAAATTGGTAGGTTAGTTTAGGTTAGTCTAGGTTAGACTATGATAGAGTAGGGTAGGTTAGGCTAGGTTAGGCAAGGTTAGGTTAGGGAAGTTTAGGTTAGGAAAGGCTAAGTTAGGTTAGGCAAGGCTACGCTCTTGCAGGTTAGGCGAGGTTAGGTTAGATTAGGTTACATTATCTTAGGTGATGCTAGGTTAGGCTAGGTTAGGCTCAAGTAGGTTGGGCTATGCTACAATTGGTAGGTTAGTTTAGGCTAGTGTAGGTTAGACTATGCTATAGTGGGTTAGGTTAGGCTATAGTAGACTAGGCTAGGGAACGTTAGACTAGCTTGTGCTAGAGTAGGTTAGGTTATAGTAGCATAGGTTAGGCTATAGTAGACTAGGCTAGAGCAATTTAGGCTAGCTTGTAATAGAGTAGGTTAGGCTAGGTTAGGCTAGCCTAGAATAGCTTAGGTTATAGTAGAGTAGGGTAGGATATGCTAGTTTAGGCTAGGTTAGGCTAGGCTAGAGTAGGTTAGGCTAGAGTAAGCTAGTGTATGCTAGAGTAGGTTAGGCTATACTAGGGTAGGTTAGGCTATAGTAGGATAGGCTAGAGTAGGCTAGGTTAGGTTACGCCAGAGTATGGTAGGGTAAGGTAGGTTAGGCTAGGCTATGCTAGGCTAGGTTAGGAAATGATAGGTTAGGCTAGGTTAGGTAAGGTTAGGTTAGGCAAGTTTATGTTAGGCAAGGGTAGGATAGTCTAAGTTATGTTAGGTTAGGTTAGGTTTGGTTAGGTTAGACTAGGTTAGGCTAGTTTAGGTTAAGCTAGCCTAGTCTAGGTTAGGCAAGGTTAGGTTAGGCTAGCCTAGTATAGGTTAGGCGAGGTTAGGTTAGATTAGATTACATTAGCTTAGTTGAGGCTACCTTAGGCTAGGTTAGGCTAGAGTAAGCTCAAGTAGGCTAGGCTATGCTAAAGTTTGTAGGTTAGTTTAGGTTAGGCTAAGTTCAACTCTACTAGTGTAGGTTAGGTTAGATTAGGTTAGTCTAGTTTAGGCCATGCTAGAGTAGGTTAGGGTATGTTAGGCTAGAGGAGAGTAGGGTAGGCTAGAGTACTCTAGGTTAGGCTAGGCTAACTTAGTCTTGGCAAGTGTAGGTTTATCTAGAGTAGACTAGGCTATGATACGTTAGGCTTGGCTCCACCCCTTCCTTAAACACCTTCTCCTCCTCCTCCTCCTCCTCCTCAACATCCACCTCCTCCTCAATCTCCACCACCACTTCCTCTACCTCCACCTCCACCATCACCTCCTCCACCTCCACTTCCACCTTCACACTACTGACTCCGCCACAACTACCTCAAAAAAATCAACCTCCTCCCCCACCTCCTCCTCCTCGTACACCTGCACCAGCACCTCCTCTACCTCCACCTCCACCTCCACCTTAACGTACACCTTAACATCGCCAACTCCACCACCACCACCTACACCTCCACCTCCCCCTCCACCATATCCAACTCCACTACCTCCTCCACCTCCTCCTCCACCTCCACACCTTCACACCGTCCAACCCATCCTCCTCGAGCTCTAGCTACATTTCGTCCACCACCACCACCTCCTCCTTCTCCTCTTCCTCCTCCACCTCCTCCCCATCCTCCTCAACCTCCACATCCACCTCCACCTCCTCATCCTTTTCCTCCACCTCCTCCATCTCCTTCTCGTCCTCCTCCATCTCCACCTCCACCTCCACCTCCACCTCTTCCTTCAACACCTTCTCCTCCTCCTCCTCCTCCACATCCACCTCCTCCTCAATCTCCGCCACCTTCTTCTCCTCCACCACCTCCATCTCCACCACATTCTCCTCCTTCTACTCCTCCACCACCTTCTCCTCCTTCTCGTCCTCCACCACATACAAAGCCCACATGAAATCCTCCACCACAACCTCCACCTCCACCTCCTCCACCACCACCTCCGCCTCCACCACCTACACATCCCCCAGCACCTCTTTCAACACCACCTTCACCTCCACCTCCTCCACCACCTCCACCTCCTCCTCCTCAACCTCCACCTCCACCGTCAACTCCTCTTTCTCCTCCACGAAATCCACCTCATCCTCAACCACCTCATCTGCCCCCACCTCCACCTCCACCTCCTCCACCTCCTTTTCCTCTACCTACACCTCAGCCTCCCCAACCACCTCTACCTCCCCCTCTGCCTCCTCCTCCACCACCACCTCCACAAAAACCTCCTCCACCTCAACCACCACTTCCTCTACCTCCACCTCAACCATCACCTCCTCTACCTCCACCTCCACTTCCACCTTCACACTACTGACTCCGCCACCACTACCTCAACAAAATCCACCTCCTCCCCTACCTCCTCCTCCTCCTACACCTGCACCAGCACCTCCTCTACCTCCACCTCCACCTCCACCTACACCTTAACATAACCGACTCCACCACCACCACCTCCACCTCCACCTCCTCCTCCACCATATCCAACTCCACTACCTCATCCTCCTCCTCCACCTCCTCCACCACCTCCACCTTCACACCATCGACCCCATCCTCCTCCAGCTCTAGCTACATTTCCTCCACCACCACCACCACCTCCTCCTTCTCCTCCAGCTCCTCCAGCTCCTCCCCATCCTCCTCAACCTCCACATCCACCTCCACCTCCTCATCCTTTTCCTCCACCTCCTCCACCTCCTTCAAATCCTTCTCCACCTTCACCTCCACCTCCACCTCTTCCTTCAACACCTTCTCCACCTCCTCTTCCTCCACGTCCAACTCCACCTCCTCGACCACCTCCACCCCCTTCTTGTCCTCCACCTCATCCTCCTCCCCTCCTCCTCCACCTCCACCTCCACCTCTTGCTCGAACAACAACACCACATCCTCCTTCTCCTCCTTAAACACCTCCACCTCGATCTCCACCACCTCCTCCACCTTCACCTCCACCACATGTGC
>APFE030248976.1:8444-40231 GCA_000404065.3 Pinus taeda
TGCTCATGCATCTTATCTGATATGTAGGTGGCATAGTCATAACAGATTGGAGTTTTGCCAGGGGAAAACATAGTCATCATCACCAATACAGTTTCATCAATATACTCAACTGATTTATAACCCAAGATGGAACTGATCATATCTGCAAGGTCTATGCCCAATTGGTTGAGGTAACCAGCAAAAATAGGAGGGTATTGCATAGTGTCGGAGTTAATAAACAATTGGTTCAGCTTTGTGATCTGAGCATCTGTCAGCATTCTAGCTCCTTCGTTTATCAGATCCAACAAAGACAAGGGAACCAATTTCTTCTCAGTCTTAAACTGCAGCATCTCTCTAATGGCCTCAGGGGTGATGTAGAATACAACTGAGCCTGAAGGGTCAAGCACAGCTCTCTGAGTGGGATCATAGCATACAGCACACAGGTGAATTAGGTCAAGGAATTGGTTGACCTGAGGGAGTCTGAAGATTGGGAGGAAGGAATCCCAAATGCCCAATATATCTATCCCATCCACATGTTTGGCCTTTAGCTCATTTAGCAGGTGGAGGTGGAACTTGCTGTGTGTTAAGGAGTCTTCCGAGATTTGATAATCTAAGTCTACTAGATCCTGCCATTCCAATTCTCTATGAGGGGCATTCAAAGGAGCAACATTGAGGGCCACAGGTGCAACTGGAGTCTCCATGGTTACTTAAACTCTGTTTTGTATGTAGACTAATGTTACTAGACTGGGCAACAGAAAATGAGTACTGCCTGGGTGAAGAGGTGAATTGTGAAACAGAGGATGATAGGGTAAAGTTGCAGCAATTGAAATACTGCACACAGTTACTTGAGAAGGTGAATACTTGTCTTTGGCAGACCCTTCTTAATAATTAGGTGTAGGTACCAGGTTTTCTATTCACGACTGCGCGAACAGAATGCAGGTTTTTAATGAGAATTTTGTTTAAACAGGCTCGGCTACTGAATTTCGACCGTTCAATTTCCAAATGGGAACTTGGTGCAGGGTGTTCACCGGTGAATTATGCGTTTTTTAGTGTCTTGAGTTAATTTTCACCTATTGTAGACAAAACCAGGCGCAGAGAAGATTTGCAGGGATAAATACCTGGTGAACACGACGGTCCGGGTCATGAATGCAGGTGGGTAGGTGCGCCGAAGGTTCCCAGGTCGATTTGAGAAGGTTGGTGCAATTTTGGACGTAAAATGCATGCAGAGGGCGCAACAACAGTTTTTTCAAAAAGTGAAAAAAAGGCGAAAAATTGACAAAATATGGATTTTTTGGGACATTCGCGCCTTTTTCGGATGACGTCAACATGACGTCATCAGGTGGGTCAGGGTCGAATGACGTCAACATGGCGTCATCAGGTGACGTGGCAGCCTATGAGTGGTCCACGGGGGTGTTGAGGTGGCAGACAGGTGGAGCAATGGTGGACGGGGGTTGCGGACGCGGCGATGACACAAGCAGTGACGGGGTGCTGATGCTGGCAGGCGGATTGGCGGAAAACTGGAAACCACAGCGGTATCGTGTCGCACCGCTTTTGATACGGAGAGGAATCTGTCAGAGGGGGCTCTGATACGATTTGGGGGCGATGTGTGGCCGAGGCCTAACGTCAGCCTCTGACAGATATCAGACGATATCTTTCGGACGTCGGGGCCAGTCCGATATCCACGTCAACCGTCAGATGAAAAGTGCTTGATCGGACGGTCGACGGGCCGATGACCTGCGCGGATGATACGGCGTCGGGCGGGCGTTTAAAATATTACTTTTCTTGGGATTTGTGCCCAGCGGGATCCTTAGATTTTTTCGCGAATTGCATGGTTTTCTTATGTATTTTTACCAAGGTGCGTTAATCACAAAACTTTAGGAAAAATGGGTTTTTGATGAAATTTCTTTTGCAAAGTCGCGCGCACCTCAAACCTTGGATAAATGCGCAAACAATATTTTTTCAATGTATTTTGTATCAAACGCACATAAATCCCGATCTTAGGATAAAGCGGAAAAAGTGGGTTTTCAAGGTATTTTGCCTTTTGAGCGAGTTAAAAGGGTGCAAATAGTTTTTCCAAGGTTTTTTAGGCAAAATGAAGGGTTGGCTAGGTAGATGAGTTTGTGAAGGTGGAAAAGAGGTTAGGCTTGGGTTCTCAAACTAACCAGATGTCAATTTGATTCCCTGGTAATGAATCATATGGCTATAATGCCAGGGAGGGGATATTTATAGAATGCTTAGGTTTTATACACCATGGTGTTATAATAGTAGGGAAAGGGTGACATAGGGAGTTAGATAATAGAAGTTAAAGGTTAATATGGAGGGAGAGGGTGTATGAGGAGTGATATTATTAATTTTACTTGAAAACAACTTAGTTTTAGGGAGTAGATCAAAATGAAAAGAATTTTGCACAAGAAATGTGGCTCTTAAAGGCAACAAGGACCAACATAAAACCTTGAATTCTTACATAACGACAACTGGTGAAGGGATGTTAGTAATGAGTGATAAATCAGGAAAAAAAGGAAGTTAGACATGCTCCATTGTGTTGTTTTCCTTGTATTGATCAGCAAGATTCAGTTTGAAAAGAACACCACTTCTGCAACCCCACCTACCTACCCATCTACTTGCCTAGCATTTTTTGTTTCTTCTTGGAGGGTGCACTTGGACTTGCAAAACCCTTTATGTGCCTTTTTCTTTTCCATTGGCTTTTTCCTTTGATTTCCTATCTAGCACTACCCTTATTTCTTCCAAGGCCCCAGATTAAGCAGTTGGGAACCTTAGCTTCTCTGCCTAACTACTGATTCTGCCAAGATTAAACAGTTTGGACAGATTTCTTTCTCTATTCTACAATGGAAAATTGAAACATGGCATGATCCAGATTAGGCTGTTGGACCATCCATCAAAATTTAATAGATATAAAGGCATGTACACACCTTGCCTTTCCTTTGGAAATATGGGATCTTTGTACCATCAAAGCAGAGCATATTTGGCATTTGAATTTGCCAATCATGAAATATGAAACCTATTGGTATAGGTATCCAACATTGATGAACTTGATCGGCTTAGAATAATCAGGGATATGCAAGTTGTTGTCATCTTTGTCATATCCTAATCCTTGTTAATTTTTGTTACTTTTAAGTTCTTCTCATGGCTTGATGATTGGTTTGGAAGAATGTTGAACTAGATCAGGGACCACTTTGACACTTGAAGTTGGTTGGATCAGCAACTTGGAATCAACATCTTTATCTTCATCTGTACGGATGAAAGACTTGGAAACATCACTCTTCTGTTGCAACTCATCTCTTTGAAGTTGAGACTCCTGTTGAATAAACTCAATCATTTCATGTGCATGTTGAAGATGCACTTGAATATCAACAAGAGTTTCTTTTCTAATTTGTACCATACCTTCACTATTTGAGAGGATCAAACTGTTAATAATCTCTAACAATTGAATGCTTGTTGCCATGTGAACTTGTTAGAACTCACGCTCGCTTGCTTTTAATACTTGCTAGATTTGTAGAACTCACTCACTTGATGTTTGATTGATTGTTGAACGCTTGCTTGAACTTGTTTTAACAATTGATTGTTTGAACTCACACTTGCTTGCTTTCACGCTCACTTGATGATGATAACTTTGCTTGAATGATTCACTAGCACCTTGGTTTGTTTTTTGAATGACATGCTCGCTTGCTTGGTTTTTTGAATGACTTGCTCTCTTGCTTTGTTGTTTGAATGACACGCTCTATTGATTTATTGCTTATTGTACTTGCATTAATCACTGGCTTGATTTTATGCTCACTTGAAAAATAAAATACTAGAATTCACAGTCATTTGATGATGATTGCTTGCTAGATGGCTTTCTTGAACGTGCTTGATTGATTACTGACACTTTTTGGTTTCTTGAATGTACTCACTGACTGTGATGTTTTTTTTAGAGAAAGGGTGTCAAACACTACCAAAAATCCACCCAAGTGACAAATGACAAGTTCAATCTTGATGACTAAGTTGAAGACTTACTTGACTTAGTGTATTCAGCTTAACAATTCAAATTAGGGTGTCGATTACAACCGAGAATGCACCCATACAATTCAGTTAAAAAATGTGTATTTGCATGTGATACAAAAAGTGTTGATGATGTCAATGTCAACTTGGCTTGATATGCTTGATTTTGTAGCATTCTTAACTTGATTGCTTTGATTACATGATGTGAAATGTGCTTGCTTTGAAGATCATCTTATCAAGTTGATGATATGCCACTTTGTGTTTATCTAATTAAGCTTGATTACAGGAGCTTGATTAAGCATTATTATACATAAGGTTGCTTATGTGCATGTAGTTTTTTAAGCATAATACAAAGAGATAATTTGAGCACAAGTCATGCACATGCATTCATTACACACGGTGTACCTAAGATCCCCTTATTCAATTTCAGGTGGATCTAGGACACAAGCACCACAAAAATTATGATTTTATTAATTACTGGAGTACATCATTCTTCAATGTCACAACTTTGTTCTGAAAATTTCTCAATGAAAATGTCACACTTGCAAACTTTGGAAGCAAATTGTCTTCAAAAACTACTTGCATTGACTCAAGCGCTCTCAAATTAAAAAACTACTTTGGATTACAATAATGATTTTCACTCAAAAGAAATTCGCTTATTGCTCCAAATTTACAAAATATGCACCTTATGACTCCATAAAATCACTTATTACTCCATTACATAAAGAATTAGAAATACTCCTTATCCCTCCAAAAGCTCTACTTTATCATCACTTTTAAACTTATATTAATTTATGATATCACTTTATCATGCCCTTTTTTTAATCACTCCCAAAACTCAAGTTTTTAGCTAAGCCTATATAAAGCCATACTCTTATATATTTGTTTTATGTGCTAAATTTAACATTCAACTCAAAAGTGAGTATAATAAAAGAGGTTAATTACACAAAGTACCATAATTATATGAAACTTCTTCCACACTACTATTGTTGAATAATAGTAGGTCTTTTAAAGCTGGTCGCCATGACATGGTCTATCCAAAGCACATTTCCTTTGCTAGCTCCGAACTACAGATCTCCACGATGGTATCAAGATCCTCATAGTGCTATATAGATCCATCCATTGGCACAAAAATTCACAGTGATCCTCATGCTGCTGTGAGTCTTGGAAGAGTCTTTGACATTGTTGCTCCTTCCAAAAACTGGTTCTTCCCACAGTTTTCTCCTTTGTAATGGCTTTACACAGGCTTTACGATGGTGATTATACACTGGATTGGGCTTATGTTTGTGCTCAAGGCTTTAAGGTGGCTCAACAAGAACTCATGCAGAAATTTACGAAGAATGGGCTTTTGAGGTCTTCTTGCGGTAGAATTGGAATGTGGGAGTATAACAGTAAAACTAAGAGTTAGTTTTTTAGCTCTCTAATTAATCCTCTATACATAGAGAATTCCAACGTGTTGGTGTTGCCTTGTTATAGATCCATTTCGGCACATCAAAACCCAACATTTAGATCAATGATTTAGGACTCATCAAACCCTAAAATCAGTTGTTTCATGCCTTAAACAAGTCAACCCTTTGAGTGCCTCCTTCCTAGATAGTTTCATGACTTAAAGACATATAAGAATTACCTCTAGAGGAACCAGCATAGGTAAGCCCTTATGAAGGTGCATTGTAGAGCAGCTAAGTTGACTACTAGGGTGCTCTATAGAGCACTTAGGCTTCCTTTCACCTACACTAGGCGAGAATGAGCAAATTCACATAGGGTTTGAGGAATATTCTTATCTTTTGGAGTCATTTATAAGTTTCCCTTTCTTAGCAACTCCTATGATCTCTAAAATGGATGAGGAATGAGTTAAGGATCATCCTATCCTCTCATCCCTTCCCTCAAGGGAGCTAATTCTATGTATGCAAGGCCATTCAAGGTCACCATTAATGACAAAACCTCCTTCGTCTTCCTACAAATTGACCACTCATCTAAGTGATCAGGGGTTGGATTATGTTGAATTGTAAGGAGATAATGCTACTATGAGACTTGAATTTGGAGCAAATGATGTGATTCCACAAGCTTGTCTTGCTTTTGATGTGATGTGGATGGGATCCAAGTTGGAGGAATGACTTTGAATCAGACACTGAGTGTTTTAATTCCTTCTTCTATCTAATAAAGTTTTTGAACATTTTTCCATATGATATGTTCTTTCATAATTCTTATATGTATGAGATTTCTTTTGATTCCTTTCATTTATATTCAATGGATCATACACTTTAATTGGTTTTCATCTTCTGTTGTTTTGACAGGGTACTTTCCAAGCGGTTTAAGTACAGGAAGGAATGATGTAATCGATACAAGGGAGGTGAGAGCAAAGTGGTACTACAAATAGGCCTTCTATCCTCTCTTCTTATCTATTGCTTATTGGGAAAGTATAAAACACTTTAAGCTATTGTTCTAGGCACAACTCTTTGTCTAGTGAAATAGTATTTATCCGTAGATGTTAAATTCTCCAAAACAAATTGGCGATTCTGCTGGGGAAGAATCCTCTTTCCTAGTATCTTATCCACCTCCTAAGACATCCTTGTATACTCTATTTGTGTTCATAGTGTAATTTATCTGTTTACATTGAAAAGTTGGTCAAAACTGTATCAAATTTCCTTTTGAAATGGCTCATTATCACTAGTGCAAGCTTGTGAAGGAAACATTGCACTACAGAGCATCCCTAGCTTAGGGACAATGCTCTAAAGCACACTATCTCCCACTCTAGGATGTACTGATCCTCCTAGGATCAGTTTCCCACCTTTGGAAAGAGTTTTTGCCAAGTTTTCTCTATTTTATTGTTTTTTGATTGATCAATGAATCTTATGTCTCTAAAAATGAGCGTTTATCTCTTGGTCTAGCCTAGCTTTGATTGGATTGATTAATGTTTCTTCATGTTTTCTTTATAATTATCGATCAATAGTCAAAGTTAGGATATAATTGATTAATCTTCATTCAAAAGAAAGTGTCGCAAAGTCTTCTCTTCCTTCGAATATGAACTGTCGTAAAACTCTTCCTTCATAAGAAATATTGATTGATTATATGTGCATGTTTCCCTTTTTTTCATATTCACATGAAGGGAGTCAAAAAGAAATGCATGCATGTTGCATTGAAAATGTTTGTGTGTGCTAATAGCAATAGTGTAGGGAAATTGATTTAGAATGTGCTCTTTTCTTTTTGATCAAAAGAACTTTGATTGCTCTATCCCTAAGTAGCTAGGATTTTCATCATTGAATTGAATGAAAATAATGCTTATCATGATAGTTGAATTCCTAGGAATTTCAGAATACATCTCGTGGTGAACTTGAAAGGAAAATTCCTAAGCAAGATCAACTTAAAATAATCATCAGTTTACCTAATGGAGCATTTCCATTAATGAGCACATTTAGTGGTTCTAGGCTAGAGACGTGTTCTGGCATCCTAAAACAAAGAAATTTTCAATAACTTGTCTGCAATACATCCCGAGTGTGATACCTCATTCCACGTACATGAGTACATTGTAGCTCGTCCATGTACCTTTGGGTATATAGGGCAGTGTTACAGTATGTAAAGTATATGGGAATGCTCTCACGATGCAGTTTTGCATTAGAAAATGCTTATAGCGACTAGGCCTCCACATACCTTTGGCTATATATGGGAGGACAACTCTAGGTTGCTATCCATCCTTAAGTAACCAAGTCAATTGCCTTGTAAACTGTAATACACCGAACACAGCATTCAGGGAGATTGACTTCCTGTACTTCTTGGTTCGCCATGAGGTATTCTGCAGTTAACAGTTGCTTGGTAAACCTTTTGCCTAGTATACCCATTTTTGTTTATTTATTTTTTGATAATAAAATTAATCAGTAATCGTGGAGGAACATCAACCCATACCCCATCATTCGTGGAGAACATCGAGCAAACTGCCTTTGCCTCCCGAAGTGACACCAATTTGGGCAAAGAAAACTTGCTTAAATGAGTCTATTACATCAATAACTCCTAGTTCTTCATTCCAGTTACCTGAATCATCTATTTCGGTAAGTACAGAGACTCCAATTCCTCCAACTATTTATGGCCGATCTATTTTCGAAGAAGAAGTTTCACAATTATCTGAGGACATTAACACTGATCCTAGTGAAACAATAACCAAATTTGTTAAACAACAAGTTGATCCCCAACTTGAAATTGCTCAACAAGAAAGTACTTATGAACTTGAATCAGTTCAACCAGAAATTAACCCAGAATCTATCCCAATTCAAACAGAAGTTACATCTAAACCTGAAGTTGTTCAGGAACCTCTTTCTAAAACTGTTGTTCACTTACCAAAACATCTAGACTTCAAATTTGAACATTTAGAAGTTGTTACTTTACTAGAAGAGGATCAAATGGTTACCCCTCAGATGTTAGTAGCTATTGAAATTTCAACTTCATCAACACCAGAAATATTTTACATACCTAATGGTGAAGTTATTCCACCAAGCTTAATTGCTATAGAGGAGGAATTGGAAGAATATTCCACACCTGGAACCCCATTTCAATTTGGAACTGAGCTTTATGTTTACCCTAATACTCTTGATTTTCTCACTTCATTTGATCCTACTTCTTTTCAAGTACCCGTCGTTTCTTTATGAGAACTCTTGGGTTAGTTAGTTATGGCTGAACAATCATCAAAATCTCATATTGTATCATCTGATGTAACTACAGTAGAATCTTCTGTTGTAACCTCTTTGATGTTTTCTACCACAATTGATTCAAACCTATATGGTGAATCATCTATCCTGGTTGGTTACCAATCATCATCTGGAACCCACTAAAGGTTTTCTACTACACCATGGTCATCACCCATGTCCTCAACCGGAATATTACCTAGTTATTCTCTAATGGGAACTTAACGGTCTGATCTTGCATATCAGTATCAAACTAGGCAATCTGGTCAACAAAGACCTATGTATCCATTAAATACTATATTGCCACCATATGGAGAGCAGTATTATTATTCAAGTCAATATGGAATTAGATTTTGTTAATGGAAACCAACAATGCCAGTTCAACCGAGGTTTGTGTATCCAGCTCAACCAATGCAAACAGTGTCAGCTATTCCTACTACACTTGTTGTTACTACTGTACCACAGTCACAAGTTCAAATTTTTGTATCTCAACTGGTACAAACTAATCCTTCTACCTTGCAACCACAAGTTTCAGGTCAAGAAGTTCAAGTTCTTCAAGCTATTGTACAACAACCACTTGTTTCTGGAGTTCAGCAAAAACCTCAGGTTAGTATACCCTTATCTGGACTAACCCAAGATTACACTGGTATAGTTTATTCAAAACTCGGCCAACCTTTCATTATTGGACAATAATAAGCATTAAATCAACAACAATTGTACCAACAACAAAAACAATGTATTCAACAATTGTGGCAGCCTCAATTTCAACAACCCCTATTCCAGCAATTCCAACCCGAGTTTGGACTTGTTCCACAAGCTCAACCTGGTTTTGGTCAATCTCAAGCTTACTGTTAGGCCCCTATACTACTAGTGTAACCCCTTATTGTTATTAGTAGAACCCTCTTATTATATTTATGTACCCATATAGTGCCCATATTGTTATTATTGTGCCCCATAGAAGCTCAATATTGTTATTATTATGCCCTTATATTATTATTGTTATGTCAGCTCTGATTATATTATGACCCGTTAGAATCCTATATATAAGGTGGTATTTTCATTTGTATCATCCAAGAATTGTTCATTTATGTAATGTAAAGGAGGTTGCCCCCTCGAAGAGGCTGAATTCTAAGGTGTTGATCTATCTTTTCTATCTTTTTGTGAGCTGGTTTCATAACATTTGGTATCAGAGCTTTAGATTCTAAGGTTTCGCTGCTCCAAATAGGTCATCATGGCATTTTTGTTATAAATTTTTTTCTGTGACATTTCAGAAGAGAAAAAAAACCATTTGATACAAAGTCACGCTGAACCTTGGATCTGAATTTCAGAGCTTTTCGCACTATATTTGCGGAGATATGATCTAAGGAAGTTGGTTTTTTTGAAGATTCCTGAATTACATTCCAAATAGGTGACCTAGGGAAAAACGTCATAACTTTCTCTCTTAGCCTCGGATTGAAGTTTTGTAAGAAGGTACAAAAAGATGATGGACTGTAGTTTCTTGTATATATTTTTCAGGGTGAAAGGTCGAAACAGGGACACGTGGCATTTCGTACAATTTTGTTCTACTGAACTAGTCTATAATCAGGTCACTGTGGGAGATTTGGCATAACTCTTCCTTGGGGAATCCAATTTGGATGAGACTAGTGGCATTGGAAAGAGGACGCAGAGTGCTACTACAGGCTCAATTTTAGAACCTAAACATCCAAAAGTGTAGAGTTAGAGTCGTTTCAAGATCGAGCTCCTAAAATCAAGGAAAAGCAAGATGAGGAAGTTTGATGACAAGGATCTCGTAAATTGGATACTTTAGATGGAGCAATATTTTGATCTACATGGTTTACCACTATTACAAAATGTATGTATTACATCTTCATATTTAGAACCAGATCAATTTTTATGGTATGAAGGGCTTTGTTCTCATAAATAACTTGTTACTTGGTCAATTTTCACGGAGGAAATGATAGCACATTATGAGGATACAAAGAGCAACGCCCTCTTTAGAGCAACACCACAACAATTGGGAGTAAAGGGGATTTGTTACATAGTGGAAAGTAAAATTATGGTAACAAGGAAGTCTACCCCTCACAACTATAATGGAAGTGTTGTTTCTTCTAGCCTTCCACAACATACAAGGGTTACACCACAACAATTGGAAGAAAAAAGAGAAAAAGGGATTTGTTACAATTGTGATAACAAAAGCAATAAAGGTCATAAGTGTGCTAAGAAGAAATTATTTTACATAGAGTATGAAGAGGAGGAAGAAAATGATCAAGAAACATCAAAAGAAGAGGATATACACCAGGAAACAACCCCAGAGAAAGAAGAAATGAATTAGACCATATCTTGTAATTCATTGGTCAGAATTACCACTCCTCAAACTGTCAAGATAGAAGGGAATATCAAGAAGAAAAGTGTTCAAGAAGTGAAAGATCGCATTGAGCATCAAGAAATGAATCTAACGATATCTTGTAAAGGATTGGAAGAAATTACCACTCCTCAAAATCTAAATATAGAAGGACATATCAAGAAGAAAAAGGTTCAAGCAGTGAAAGATCACATCGAGCATCAATAAAAAGTTCTCCAACTTTTAAAGGATAGCGCCACTTTGGTGCAAAATTGAATGAAACAACAAGTAGATCAACATCAGAGTGAAAAATGTTTTGATGTAGGTTCTTGGGTATTTTTACTACTACATCTCAAGCAAGTTATTTATGAGAAGGAAATGTTGGAAATACTATATGCACTTAAGAAATGGCAACCTTACCGAATGGGAAGACACTTCAAGGTAAAAATGGATCATGATAGTCTTAAATACATTTTAGAACAACTATTATCTTTAGAAGAACAAAAAAAATGGGTCACAAATATGTTGGGTTATGACTTTGACATTATCTATAGAAAAGGGAAGCAAATTTTGTTGTAGGTGCACTCTCAAGAAAGGATGATGATGTGGAAGCATTGTTTTTTGCTATTTCTATTATCCAAGAAAATTGGATAAAAAAAACAAGGGATGAATGGAAGAAGGACAAAGAAGTAAGGCCACTTATTCAAAAGTTGCAAAAGATCCCAATTCAAAACATATTGCCAGAAATTGAAGAGGAAGGAAAAATCATATTGGAACCTGGAGTAGTCACAGAAACAAGAACATGACAACTACGAAATTGATCAATTTTAGAGTACCTCATCAAGTGGAAGAACTTACCCATTGAGGATTCCAAATGGGAGGACAAGAAGTTTATACAGAAGCATCAAGAACTACTCAAGCATTGAGGACAACACTTTTTGAAGGAGAGGGGCATGTTAGGCCCGTATAATACTAGTGTGACCCCTTATTGTTATTAGTGGAACCCCCTTATTATATTAATGTACCCATGTAGTGCCCATATTGTTATTATTGTGCCCCATAGAAGCCCAATATTGCTATTATTATGCCCTTACATTATTATTGTTAGGTCGGCTCTGATTATATTATGACCCCTTAGACTCCTATATATAAGGACGTATTTTCATTTGTATCATCCAAGAATTATTCATTTATGTAATGTAAAGGATTTTTCCCCCTCGAAGAGGTTGAATTCTAAGGCATTGATCTATCTTTTCTATCTTTTTTTGAGCTAGTTTCATAACACTTACCGAGGGTTTGGTCAACAAGGCTTTGTAGGTTATGGACAACCACACATTCAACCTATTTATCAACAACCACCTTATACTTATTTTTTTCAAAAACCATATCAATGTTACCAAATGTAGATTCTCTATGTCGGTATGCAAAGACCTATTTCTCAGGCAATTCCATCATATCCCATGTATGCTCAACCTGACTTGAATCTATAGCTTCCATTTGTAGCAACTTTAGAATTACCAAATTTAAACTGTCTCACTAATGATCCAATCTTATATGCACCTTGGTGGCCGATAATTCCACATAAGTTACCATCTGAAATTATGAAACTTAACAGAAATCCTGGGGAAGACCCATCAAATCATGCCATGACCTTTCATTTGTGGTGTTCATCAAACTCCTTAAATGATGATTCAATCAAACTTTGTCTTTTCCAAAGAACTCTTACTGGTCTAGTTGCTAAATGGTACATTGAATTACTAAGAGCTTCTTTCGATAATTTCACCACTTTAGCCACTACATTTTTGACCCACTTCCAGTTACCTATCAGATTCGAGGCTGGAACAGAACTCCTAACTAACTTTAAACAGACTACTTCTACCCATAGATCAGATCATATTCATGAGTGGTGGCATCGTCATCGAATGGTTAAGACATATGTTCTTGATCAACTTTTAGATGAGTGGTTCATAAAATCCTTGTTGCCATCAATCACCGAGGATGTGGCAATAGGTGGAGTTGTCACAGAAGAAAAATTTATTGCTCGTGCCCAATACTTGGATTTGATTTACACACAATCTGACATGCTTTGTGATAAAATACCGAATGCACCTCGACCAGCTTTCACTGTTCCCGCTCCTCCACAATCGAGTAAGGAATCTCATGCTGGTGATGGTGTGACTGGTTCTTCAAACAAAAAAATAGCAGGAAGACCATCTCATCAAATTCTTTCTATTTCCAATCAAACTACCAATGCATCAGAAAATAATCTTTCCTCCGAGATTAATGTCGTGTCATCCGACAAAGGAAGCAACAAAGCTCCGCTGCAGAGAAATCATCTAACTCCTCTACTTCAGCAAGGAAACCTCGTTATCCATGTCTGATATGTAATGACGAGCATTTTACAAGAGGTTGTCCACACCACTCTGAGGTTTCTAAGCTTTTAAAGACTTCAAGCACATTGACAGTGTTCACTGATCCATTTCCAACCCTAAAGACACATTTGGTTGCAAGAGATCATGCTTCCACATCCCATGTACTCATGTTATCCATCACAAAGCCACAAAATGAAGTTTTGGTGTCAATGAGAAACAAATATTATGGAATTCCATCCTCATCATCAAATAATCAAGCCATTGATCAACCTAATCCTTCGTCTTTGACTACATCTAAAGCTATTCCACCCATTTTACCTAAATTGACAATAAAACCACCAAAGGGAATTGTGCATATATCGACATTCAACCCTTGGGCTCAATAAGCTCAAAATTATAACATAGTGGAATATCTTGCTCAATCACCTTCTGCTATGTCGACACTCGAGGTGTTGCAAAACTATCCTTCCCAGAAGATGGCTTTACTATCAGCAATAGGTGGAATAGATCCTACAGATTCAAATCTTGTGTTTTTTAACCATGCAGGATATACACCACAATTATTAGCACAATTAGCTTTCCTAATTGAAGTAAAAGCTCTCAATAAGAATGTTCACCGAACTATTATTGATGAGGGGACATCTACTTTCATTATGTCCATGAGCTGCTGGGAAACACTTGGTTCACCACCGTTGTCATGATCACCAACCATGTTGAAAGATTTTGATTGAAGAACATATAATCCATGTGGGATTTTGAGTAACGTGAAAATCATACTAGGGGGGAAAAGTTACATTTAAAGTTGAGGTAGTTGACGGACCCCTCGATTATAACATTTTTCTAGGAAGGCCTTAGATATATGCTATGGTTTTTGTTGTTTCCACATTCTTCTATATTATTGCATTCCAATTCAAGGTTAGATCACAGCCATTGACCAGCTAGTCTTCGTTGCCAATAGTTCACAAGCTACAGGAAGCGTTCCATTAGTACATAGACCCTGGCTATCACTTCAAAGTGTTAGAGTAGGTCTCTTTAAAGATCCTTTCCTAATGGGTACTTTTACCCTATCGTCACCATCTAATTTGGTGGAAGTGGCAAGAGTAGATACTTGCAACATGATTTCCTCCACCTCATCTAATTTAAGGAGGATTACCAACAAAGTTGAAATTGATAGTAATATTGAGGTGATGTCATTAAGCCCCATTGAATCATCATAGCAATCAACCTTTCGAGCTTGTGTGGAAACCCCAAATCTGTACTCAACATTTGTATGTGTAGATAGGTCATTAGAATATGGTACCTCTTCATAGCCCTTTTCACATATACATTCGGATGAAGGAATCATCCAATAAGTGATGATAGGAGAGGAAGCATGGGAATATTATCATGATCATTCCCATCTTCTAGATGAAATTGAAGATTATTCAAATGAATTAAACCACCCATTAGTCGTTGATTTTCTATCGAATTTAGTTTTCATAGACACAATTGAATCTCAGCGAAATCTATCAAATATTGAAGAAACAATTTCTATTAATATTTTGACTAAGCCTAATATTGTAGAGAACATCCATGTCAAAAAATCTTGTTCTCCATTGGAACTTGATAATTACTGTGCTCTTTTTCATGAATTTAGAGATATTTTGCATGGTCTTATGACGAGATGCCATGCATTGACTCTAGTATTGTTGAACACAAAATTAAGGTGTACCCTGATGTCAAGCTAGTTCGACAGTGGTTTCGACCTATTCGTCCAAATAAAGCTACTACAATTAAATTAGAAGTTGACAAAACTTTTGCAGGGGAGTTTCATTTACCCTATTCCTCTTAATGACTAGGTTTCCAACATTGTTCCTATCATGAAGAAACAAGGAACAATATGAGTGTGCATCGATTATAGGGATGTAAATCATGCATGTCCAAAGGACAATTATCCTACACCATTTATCGACAAGATTATTGATGATGCAGAATGCGAAATATTCTCATTTATGGATGGATTGTCCGGCTACAATCAAATCAATATACACCCACAGGACTAATAAAAAACAAATTTTATTTGTCCATGGGGTACATTTGCCTATAGGAATCTCCCATTTGGTTTGAAGAATGTTGGGGCCACATTTCAAATGGAATTGAATTATGCCTTCCATGACATCAAGCACATTGCTCAACCTTACCTTGACAATTTACCTACACATTCATCAAAACGGACTAATCACCCACAACACTTGAGAGCAATATTTTTATGGTGTCGACACTACAAGATTCAACTCAATCCACACAAATGTATGTTTTGTGTTGGTTCTGGTTGCTTGCCTAGATTTGTGGTGTCTCGGGAGGGGATTTGACTAGATCCATTAAAGGTTGAAGTAGTTCTGGGTTTTCCTCCACCTCCAAATATTTTACAGTTACAGAGACTCCAAGGGCAAGCCAAATTTATGAGGAGGTTCATCCCTAACTACACTGAAATGGCTAAAGGTTTTACATGTATTTTGAAAAAGGATATACCCTTTCATCAGGATCAGGTCATGCAAGTTTCCTCTTATGCTCTTAAAGATACCCTAATTAGAGCTTCATTAATGTATTCTCCAAATTACCAAAATGACTATTACCTGTATCTCACCACTACATATACAACCATTGACATGGTTTTATTCGAGGAATAAAATGGGATTGGGAATCCTATTTATTGCTTGGGTTGTAATCTCAATGATATAGAAAGTAAGTACTCTTATGTCGAAAAGCTAGCTTTGACAGTTGTGCAAGTTGTTCAAAGGTTTTGCCATTATATCTTGTTACGGAAAAAAACTGTCATTTCAGATTGCAAATCTATGTCATACATTTTGTCACGTCAATTGCTAGGGGGGGAATATTCAAAATGGATATTTATTTTACAAGAATTTGATTTAGAATTCATCAAGTCTTAGTCAAATAAATATCTAGTTTTTGTTGAATTACTATGTGATCGTCCCTTGGCCTCCATCATATCAACATCCAAACCCTCAATTTTAGATGAGTCTTTGTTTATAATTTTGTCATCTGATGCCTGGTATGGAGAAATTCTAATTTATCTCCAAACCCAAACTTTCCAACAAGATACCTCTCACTCGCAACAGTGATGTATTCGTTACCAAGCCAAATATTATCTAATCATTGGCAACACACATTACTGTTGTGGTATCGATATGGTTTTATGGAGGTGCCTCACGCATGAGGAGGTCGAGAAATAATTGAATTATTTCCATTTAGTTACTTGTGTGGACACTTACCTGGGTATGCGATTGCACAAAGGATTCTTCGTGTTCGTCACTTCTGCCCAACTATATTTAAATATTGTATTATCGCTAACAAAAGTTGTCATGCATACCAGATATATGACAGAAAAACGAGAGTACCACCTACACCATTGCATCCAGTCATTGTTTTTGGCCCATTCGCTAAATGGGGCATTGACTTTATGACATGTAACCCCACCTTGACTGGGAGTTATGGGTATATTATAGTCGCAGTTGACTACTTTACAAAATGGGCCTAGTTGATGCCAACATTGAAAAAAATAGTTGTGCTTTTCTTTTTTAACCATGTGGTTGCCCAGTCTGGTGTACCAGAAGCCATAGTTACAGATCATGGGTCTCATTTTCGTAATCACATGATGGCTGAGTTGATTGCTAAGTTAGGATTGCCACATGATCGTTCTACCCCATATTACCTGCAAGTGAATGGACACATTAAGGCCGTTAAGAAGGTCATTAAGTGGACGTTGCAAAGAATGATAGGGGTTCATAAAAGAAACTCACACTTAATCTTGTACTCTACCTTGTGGGCATATCAAACCTCGATGAGAAATGAAACTGTATATACACCCTTTTAGTTGGTGTATGGTTTGGAAGAATTTTTACCAATACAATGCGAAATTTCATCACTCAAACTTGCGATTGACCTATCACCTGACACTTCTAAAGAAGAAGCATGTTTCTTGGAATTAATCCATATAAATGAAACCAGTCATGATTCCGCATTGGCTAACGAAGTGCATAAGCAACATATTAAGGAACAATATGATAGGAATGTCAAGCCTTGTATCCTCTCAGAAGGACACCTGGTCTTGCTTTACGATCAGGAAACTCATAAACTTGGAACATGGGAATTAGAACCAATGTGGATGGGTCCTTATGTTGTCAAGCGTGTTCTGGCAAGAGGAGCCTACGAGTTAGTAGATTATGATGGGATTCCATTTTCGCAGCCCCAAAATGGGTTGTACCTTAAACGTTACTATGAGCGATTATGTATAGTAAAACTAACTATATATATGCTTTCATAGCGTGTGTGTGTGTGTGTGTGTGTGTGTGTGTGTGTGTGTTTTCTTTACCTAGTTAGTAGTCGCTTTGCATTTGTTGCAGATGTCAGAGTCTTCAGAACTATTTTTTGGTTATGCCAATAGTGCTAGTCGTAGTATGCAAAATTTATCTTTGGCAGCATGGGCCATTTTTTCTCCAAGTGGCAAGTTAGTGAGTTTTCAAGGGATTTGTATTGTTCAATCAACGAACAATATAGTTGAGTATAGTGCATTGATTTAACTACTCTCTGATGCCATTTCACTTAGTATTCAGTGAATCATTGTTAGGCTGGACTCACAACTCGTTGTACTACAAATAACAAGCATTTATACTCTCCAAAATCCAACAATTTTCATATGTTCCTTAGAGTTCGTATTTTCGAAATACGTTTTGAACACATTCAATATCAACATATTTCTAGAAATCTTAACACATTAACTGGTTCTCTAGTGAATTATCTGTTAAATAGACATTTGCGACATGTGTAAAAGTAATATTTTCAATTCTCATCACTAGTTGAATAAGACTGCATATAACCATAAGAAACTCTAAAAGTAAAATAGATAGGTGTTTTAAAATTTTTTACAAAATTTGTGACCAAGACACATTTGGTCATCTGACCAAAAAACTCAAAAATGCATACAAAATATCGTAAGTAGATCTAGTGGTCCTCATCGTGACAAGTCACAGCCTGTGCTATCATGCACAAAAGCCTAGCCCAATGGTTAGGAACACCAATAGTGTGGTGCTACAACCTCATAGGTAACTCCTCGATCTGGATATCTAGAACACCAAGGGTTAATCCCTCTATGTGGTCCTGCAACTCTGCTAAGGTCTCGACCAAATTCAAGTCCTGGAGAACTTCTCTCTCGATGTTTCTCTGTGTTGGCCTGCCTACAACCTATTGGCGTACCGCAGGTCGAACAATACCCACATTTGTATGCATATGAGTAATTTTACTTTAGTCTTGGAAACATTAAATAAAACACAAAAAACATGTAGAAACTTGAAAAATCAAAAAACACTTTGGTCAAACAACTTACTCGTAGCACCGCATTGTGGTCCAGCTGGTAGAATCAAATGTGGATCTACACGATAATCCATCCCTAAGTATGGATGATTCTCGATAACAACATATTTTCACTCAAGACAACAGAAAAATGAAGGGGAAAAAATGGTTGTTGACTGACTAGCATGTCGAGCCATTAATTCAACTCACCTATGCATGTGTGGATCTCTAGGATCAACCACACCCTGTGATACATGTTGTGTTGGCATCAATGGGATTTTCTCTAAGGCAAAAGCAATCAAGATCAAACCATAGCAGAAATTATTCATCTTACCACCTTTTACCTTATTTACTTGTTCTCTCAGCAGTGAAAGTATAGCCTCGCACCAGTTGAAAACTTTTGTCTCTAAGCACTCCAGTGCATATTGTATATAGGATCTGTTCGCTAGATGTAGTGTCACACTGCCTGCCATTTTTGTGATTGTAAAGAGGATTGTTCTTAAAGGAAAATCACTTACATCCTAGATGCTTTTTCCCATCCCTACTAGGCTGTGTACCTGACCGACAAAACTGTCTGATGTAAGCTCTCACCAATTCACCTCCACGAGCAAATCCAGAAAGTGAGATGGGGGCACCTCACCTCGATAGTCCGGTAAGAAAGTAAATATCCTCAATAGTAATAGGGACCATATTGTCCCTAATGTGAAATGTCTGATCTGTCGAATCCCATGCACGAACAAGGAACTGCAATAGTTCTATTTAAGCTCTTTTCAGACTATGTAAACATGAAAAGATTGTTGAGTGCTTGTCCTTTCCAGCTCGTTAATGGATTGGAGATGATATCTCTCTTGTATTATTTTACTCTTTTTCGGAATTGAGATATTAACTTATGAAAAATAACTTGTGGAGTTTTTTTTTGTCCCTTTTCAAACTGTCTAAACATGAAAAGGACCAAGTTATATTTGTTGTTAAACTCATTAAAAACATCAAATGGCGACAAACTTGTCCATCTAGAGAAGACCAAGTTTCAACTTCTCTAGACTCATTAAAACATCAAATAGCGATGGATTCTTCTGAAGGGTGAAATTATACAACAAGCATATGTTATGCTCCTCGTGCTTGATAAAAATAAAGTGGTAATGGTTAGCAATGACCAGGGAAAATGGAAAAAGGGGAAAACCACTTTATGGTAGCAGATCACCCTTTAACATGACACTTCCACCCCATCACCATGACTATCTGGGTTGGGTTATTAGCTTGATGTTTATCACATCATTGGTCTATAAAACCATCCATTTCTTTGTTTTTTGTCAATGCTACCAATTCACTTTAGTGTCGCTGACATGTTCAAGAGAAGTCATCGAGTCAAAATCCATCTTTTGCAATACCATAAGCCTTCATTTTCATGATCGTCATTCCTAAACTTTGTGTTTTCCATCAAATTCCATCTCTAAAATCACTACACTTGTTTCATTTCATTGATGTGGGATACATCAAGGCCCTCCTGCAACAAGTCACATCTTTTTGACATCAATTCATTATCCAAGAAGTTGACTTAGAAACACCCATTTAGTATCTTGAGGCTTGCATGCATCAATGTCAAGTTTCTTGCTTTTGGAAATAAGAATACATCAATGGCCTTCGAGAAAAAGACTTTCTATGGTGTTAGACATCAAATAATCCATTCACACCATACATAATGTATTGCAATACCTTTAGGATCATTATCATTATTAGTGATTTCTCTAGCATTTGTTAACAACTTACATCATCGACTAGTAATCAGATGGTGTCTTCCCATGTTTGACTTCAGATCACATATTTACATGGTTAGAATCATACTTGAGCAAGATGTTGAATGAGATTTAAGACCACGAATCTAGTTTCATCCATCCGGGCTGCGATATCAGGAGTACTATATCATATGTACAATGGATTTACATTGATAGTCATTCCAATCATGGGTCTATATTTGTAGACTATTGTTTATGTACATATAATGAAAGTTTATAAGTTGAACATGGGTATGCCGTCCCTCAGAAATTCATGTAAAATCAATATCATGATATATGTATTTTAATTGATGTAGGTCACCTTCCACCTCGATACCTCCTCATCACATCGTAAAACATTTCATTTGACATTGGCATTTTTTTGACTTCATGCTTTAGGGGGCAACTATTAAAGATCCATTTGGGCACATCAAAACCCAACATTCATATCAGTGATTTAGGACTCATCGAACCCTAAAATCAGTTGTTTCATGCCCTAAACAATTCAACCCTTTGAATGCCTTCTTCCCAGACAATTTCATGACTTAAAGACATCCAAGAATTGCCTCTAAAGGGACCAGTGTAGGTAAGCCCTTATGAAGGTGCACTGCAGAGAGGTTAAGTCCATGGTCAGGGTGCTCTGATAAGCACTTAGGCTTCCTTTCACCTCTGCTGGGAAAGAATGAGTGAAATTCACATAGGGTTTTGGGAATATTCTTATATTTTGTAGTCATCTAGAATTTTCATTGTCTTATCAATTCCTATGAGCTTGAAAATGGATGAGGAATGAGTTAAGTATCATCATATCCTCTCATCCCTTCCTCCATGGAACTAAATCTAAGTGTGGAGGGTCATTCAGTGTCACCATTAATCACAAAAACTCCTTCATCTTCCTATAAATTGACCAATCATCTAAGTGATCAAGGGCTGGATTATGTTGAATTGTAAGGAGATAATGTTGCTATGAGACTTGACTTTGGAGCAAATGATGTGATGCCACAAGGTTGTCTTGCTTTTTATGTGATGCGGATGGGATCCAATCTGGAGGAATGACTTTGAATCAGATACTGATGGTTGTGATTCCTTCTGCTATCTAATAATGTGTTTGAACCTTTTTACATATGATGTGTTCTTTCATAATGCTTATATGTATGAGTTTCTTCTATTTCCTTTCATTTATATTAAATGGATCATACTATTTGATTGGTTTTCATATTCTGTTGTGTTCACAAGATACTTTTCAAGCAGTGTAAGTAAGGGAAGGAGAGACGGAATCAATACAAGGGAGGCAAGAGGAAAGTAGAACTACAGGTAGGCCTTCTATCCTCTCTTGTTATCTATTGCTTATAGGAAAAATCTAAAACACATTAAACTGTTTTTCTAGGCACAACTACTTGTCTAGTGAGTTAGTATTTATCCATAGATGCTAAATTCTCCAAAACACACCCATAAAACGAGATTGCATATATTCTCCAATTTCAAGTCACCCAAGTTTTCAAAAATTTCCAGAAAATAGTTTTTGGAGCATGGAATAACTAATTTCAACGACAATTGCTACTACATTGGACATAGATTTGTGTAATGCATCCCTTGTCTTTATTTTAGTTACTTTCACATAATGTGAAAATCTTCTTCTCCAGTGTTTCTCCTTCTATTTTCTTTTGCCTTCAAGTTGTAGCTTTGTGGCAATTTCATCCATTCCATGTGCCTCAAACAATCCATATCCAAAAGCGAATTTGAACATCAAATAAAGTGTCATTCCAAAGTGAGAACTACACCATTAGTGAGAAGGTCCTACCAAAAAGAATAATAAAATGCATGATCAATTCATAAACAATTAGTGTCTTTTTGCAAGGTTCTGTGTAATTCCCTAGCTTTTTCACCGACATTATTGTTTCACATACGTAGCAGTGCTACTTGAAGATAACATCAAGCAACAAAAAAGGGCTCTTATAGGGAAAATGGGGTTTTAGTATGAACATAATTTTCTAATGCTTCACTTTTCATGCACAAGTGGAGAGGACCTTGGCAATGGTGAAGCCAGATGGGTTGATTGGCAACTACACCGAAGAGATTAAGAGGGTGAGAGCAACCAGTGGATATGTTATAGCCATAGAGAAAGTCATCGAGCTCTAATAATTTTCCCCGTGCATATGCTACAATTGATAACACTAAAGCAACAGAAGAAACTTTTCGATCAACCATAGAGCTCCATACTTGTCACATGTAGAAAAAATCTTCTTCATGACTTCTCATAATGGCTCTGCTGAACACTCTTTACACATGCTCCATAGATCTTTTCTGCTTTGATACCAATTAAAGTAAACTAACAAACTAATAATACACACTCACACTCCTAAAATAAATATCAGACATATATAAAAAACAAACATGGAAGAAAAGGCCTCAACCTTACAACATTCCTCACATTCTCATTATTAATCAATCGAATGTACAAATAATGATAATAGTAAAAATAAATACATGAGAAAGTTGGTCTCAAGATAGTACGTCTATCTTAGACACTATGGTTGAGAAAATATCTCAACAACACACTAATCTACGAGCCTAACTATTTGGAGAGAATCTCTCAACCAAGCCTAAACTGACTCCTAACCATGAGGAAAAAACTCAATCTATAATGGTAGGATTAAATCCCAACTTTCATGATTTTAATTAATTTAACTATTTGAACTTAGAATTATTTTTAATGTGAGAGTGAGGCTAATATGTGTGAAATTTATTGAAGAAATATGAGAGCTAAGAGGGCTAAAGGATTGAAGGGATACAACCATGGAAAATAGAGTTAATGGAATATATCTGAGAAGTTACAATCATATATGAATTCTGGGATAGTTGTAGAGAAGCGGTAGAGATAGAGATTAAATTGTTGAGATGAAGATTGACACATTAGGTTGAGTGAGAGGTATATAAGTGAGTACCAAGATTAGTACAAATATAGGACCAGTGGAAAGTCTCAAAATGTTTGAAATATTGGTCAACTTGGTTCAACAGGTTGGCCCTACACACCAAGGTTCCAATGGTTCCTTCAATTGGATTCTTGGGAAAAAATAGGCGATCAATCCTCCTACAAATGGGTTCTTGAAAATTAAGAAGTTGATGCTTCTTGGATGAGGGCATAAGAAAGAATTATTGATTTGGCGCTCATGAAAATTGATGTAATCATAAGTTGTAAATTTATATTTACATCATAACAAAATAATACTTTTGGTTTTCTCTCCTTATGGAACCGACCTCTTCAATAAGATGGTTCTTGCACATAATGGAGTCAGTGCTTCCTTCAAGTGAGTGCTTGAGAAACAAATAGGAGGCCAGTGCCTCCTAGAAGCATGTGCTTACAAATTACAGAATTGGTGCTTCCTCTTGGTTTGATCAAATGAAATAAATTAGGTCGTTAGTTCTTCCTGCAAATGGATACTCATAAAATGTAATGTAATTAAATGTGTTATCTTTAGATTTACATCATAAGAAAACAAGAATTGTGTTTTTCTTCCTTTATAGGCTCCCATGTAAAAATCTATGTGTTAATTTGTGTGTGACAATTATGGTATTTGTATGTAGTTAATTCATTGATTTATGGTTCTTCTTACATGATATCTTCTTGAATGGTTAACTTGTTAAATATTGTAATAATTGTTAAAATTAACTTTAATATGAATTTGCCCCCCTCCCCTACCCTCCTAGTATTAACTTAGTGTCCAAGATATTCTAGTGAACCTCACTCAATGGGATGTCAAATAGAACTTGTTAACATAAAAGTTTCCAACTTCTCATGAAATTTAATGATGGTCGGTTGAGCTTTGGTGTCTATGTGCTTTTGTGCTAGAATTGTAGAATATAGACGAAGATATAATAAGTTTTAAAAAGAAGGATATATCAATGTTTATGTTTTATATGGATCTTTGGTATATCATAGATTGCAGGTCATTATCATATAAATGTAATGATAAATTGAAATAAGCATTGACATTGTAGTTACGAGTAGGTTGTTTCATTTCTTTTGAGATTTTTCTTTATATAAACGTGTTGGGTTAGTTGTTATGGGATGTTTCACTCTTGCATTTTTTACTTTTATACTCTAAAAATGTTATCATTAATATATGATGAACCTTATTCCTAATAATATATAAATGAATTTGGGTGTTTAAATTGTTGTGGGTATTTATTAATCAAAATTTGAGGGGAATTTTAGCAAATCATATCTCTAGTCATCAAGAGAAAATATCTTGTGAGTGAGCTTACAATATTTATTTTATGGGACATACAAATTAAGGAATATATAAATATTTTATTTTGGATAATAATCATGCATCATAAAAATGTTATATTCAGAATTAAGCTAAGGAAATAGAGAAATATAAAATATCTTAATAATAAAGTGAATCTATAAGATACAACGAGAAACTTTTGACAAAATATTAAAAAGAAAATTTCAAGGAATAAGCCAAAAAGACATACTAAAATGATTTGAGATCATAACACCCCATAACAATAAGATGACCCACACAAACATCATGACACTAATAAGATGATAAACAAAAACATGATCACAATAATATCATTTGATGACTATAAAACTAGAGATTAATACCTTTCTCTCATATTTTCTTTATTTGATCAAATATATGGAATCACTTAAAAAAGAAATTGGTCATATTCAAAGGCACTATTGAATCAACTTTTCCATGGTATTATAAATGTGGAAAAGATAAAATATATTCAATATATGAGAAATATTGAAACAAAATTTAATGATATCTTTGCATACTCGATGCAAAGGTTTCAACATTCCCATGTTTGAAGAAATAGTTTAATTTCTAAAGGAACATATAATAGACTATAATAATAAGTTAGAAATGTTTTGAGACAACTAAAATTTAATATCACATAAAATGAAAATGTTAGATGATTTTTCATATAATAATAACAAATCCAAATTTTAATTAACTTGAAAAAAAAAATGGTCAAACAACACACAAACTATAAACCAGTAAACACATGCCAAACGAGAAATTTGATTACCGACAACAAAAAACAGGAAAAGGTCCAAAACTCTACTTAAGAATATAAGAAAAAAAACCCATCAAACAATATGATAATAATAGGGATTTAAAAACATTAATAATCATAATAGACTTTTAAAAGAATAAATTAACTAACCATATAGGTAACGCAGAAAATTTTAAATATATCTAAATTCCCTTGAAAATTTAAAAAGCTATAATTCAAAATAACCATCATACATATAGCATAAAAATATTCCAAATTTTATATATTTATAAAAAATATATTCTAATTTATATATTTATAATTTTCATGAAATAATCGCGATTTATTTGATGTGAACATACCATAGACCAATTTAATCGATGAACTACCAAAGAACGCGATTGAAAATTAAAAATTAGTCCGGGCACCCATTTGTTAAGCCACCTAACTGGAGCATGACAGAGGGAAGTCATAATATTTATTATTATAATTAAATTTTAATTGTATTATATATCTTTATTTTTAAATACAAATATTATAAAGTAATCAATAAATATAAGAGAAATAACCAGATTAAATATGAAAGAAATATTTAACTTAAATAATTAATATAAAATTTTGAGAAGAGTTTTCGCCAGAAATTACATTATAATTCATTTGTTTATTCTTTTCAAACCAGCAACTATGGTTCATCGTGAAGAACTAGATCGTGGTTGTATGCTAAATAGAGAGAGTAGATCACTTTAGAACAAATATTGGCTTTAGAAGAACAAAAAAAATGGTCACAAATATGTTGGGTTATGACTTTGAAATCATCTACAGAAAATGGAAGAAAAATGTTGTTGCATATGCACTCTCAAGAAAGGATGAGGATGCGGAAGCATTGTTTTTTGTTATTTAGATTATTCAACCAAATTGGATAAACAAAGAAAAGGATGAATGGAAGAAGGATGAAGAAGTGTGGCCACTCATTCAAAAGTTGAAGAAGATCCTAGTTCAAGCAATATTGGTAGAACTTGACAAGGAAGGACAAATCATATTGGAACATGAAGTAGTCACAAAAACAAGAACCTGACAGCTACGAAATCAATCAATTTTAGTGTATCTCATCAAATGGAAGAACTTACCTATTGAAGGTTCCACATGGGAGGACAAGAATTTTATAAAAAAGCATCAAGAATTACTCAAGCATTGAAGACAACACTTTTTGAAGGAGAGGGGCATATTAGGTTCCTATACTACTAGTGTAACCCCTTATTGTTATTAGTACAACCCCCTTATTATATTGGTGTGCCCATGTAGTCCCCATATTGTTATTATTGTGCCCCATAGAAGCCCACTATGCCCTTACATTATTATTGTTATGTTGGCTCTAATTATATTCTGACCCCTTAGACTCCTATATATAGAAAGGAGATCTTGTCATTTGTATCATCCAAGAATTGTTGATTTGTATAATGTAAAGGAGGATTCCCCCTCGAAGAGGCTTATTTCTAAGGCGTTCATCTATCTTTTCTATCTTTTGTAAGGTGGTTTCATAACACATGGAGATGTTGTTACAATGGCTCTCTATGCCACTCCTAAAACTATCATCCTCATCCTTCTCTCCCTTGCTAGTGTGGACCACTCTTATGTTTAATTTCTTCCTCTTCTCCTTGTGGGTTCACCGAAGGGGTTATGGTGCTTGTCATCTTGTTGTCCAACCCAATTAAAACATAGTTAGCATATTAAAGGAAGTAAATTTACCCTCCATGTAGAAATTGAATATCCCATCTTCCTCAACCAACCTCCCTTCCCCAAGCTCTAGAAATTGTGTACCAATTCCTCAACCATTTTAATTTTAATAAAATAAATTAATGTGTTTACAATAAGGGAAAAATCCAAGGACTATCACATTATTGAAGTAGTTTGAGATCTCAAATGGAATATTTTCACAGTAAGTATTTTCTACTTAATTTATACACCCTCTACTATGATTCTACACATATATGCCTTTGCAACAACATAAGAATCATCTCATCTCAATGGGGTTCTTTCTACAAATTTTATGTCACCTAAAAGTTGAACTTGTTGTTTTAACCATTATTATCTAAGAAGATTCCATGCCAATCCCCATTATTCATTAAAAAATCGGTTAACCAAATGATCTTAATGAAGAACACTCTAAAAGAGTCAATATTATAACTGCAAACATAACCACCAATAGGAAATCAAGGTGTGTTATAACTAAGAACTAGGAGGAACATGACTTTCATTTTATTCAAGTGCATTTTGTTCCATATATGATAAGCGTAACTAAGAGTGGATAAGGAGAGAGAAAATAGAGAGGGTTTGTGTACAATTGTATTCCATGGACTACAAGCCTCACTTATTCATACTTGCACCCATTTCCATTTAAAGATGGAGAGCATAGTAACTTCACCCTCGAGTTTGATTTCCCCGAAAAGGGTTTCCTAGGCTATGTCTTGTGCTAATTTATTGTTTGTGATTTTTATTTCATTTTTCTCCTTTTTAAACATAATTATAATTTGCATGTATACATAGTAAATAATAATAAATATATCTAGAAACCTAAGGAGAAATAAAACATCATATTGTAGATTGTTTATTTTCAAATACATTTGAATAGACCTATTGTGAAAAACTATCCAATGGAATATACAAAAAATATTGTGGATAATGGAATATGAAAAACACACAAATTGGCATCATTTTGACATCCATTAGCCACCTTTTTGATACCTTTTTCCTATTGACATACCATATTATAATCCATTTTTCCCACAATAATGCATTTTTCACCAAGGTACAATACTTATTTGACTATGCCACCTGTAATATTTATTCTTATGCATAAGGAAAAATTCCACCCTTTTATGTTAACTTACAAGTAGAGCATGAAAAGTACCACAAACATGCTCTTAACAGCTACACCTAGAAGCACTAGTGAAGGATCAAGAGGTTAATGCTACAACTCCTTTATGTTTCCACAACACCTTTGTGTTGTTGCAACACCTTTGTATTGCTACTACAACATCAATTCACTTCTATCATATTGGTTTTGTAACACCCTTACATTGATACAACACTTGTATGTTAGTACAACATAGTCACCGATGTTGTAACATGATTATAGAACCTATGTTGCAACACATCCTGAGTACCAATGTTACAACACCCTCACCATCAAAAGTCATTTCTCTAACTCTATTGGTAGTTGTGACAACTCCATACATGTCAACCTCAAATTGGAACACTATCACTCAATGGATACCTAGCAAGAGAATCAATCACTTATTTCCCAATGAAGGGATGGACAACGGAATTTTTTCCATCCAATAGGGATTGATTAACCATAAATATTCCTAATTCAATTTATTAAATATTTCATTAGCTAAGTGAGTTAGTAGCTCCAACTTTTGGTATTTTATTTATAATTAGTACCAAATATCATGAGAGTACAATATTTTCATCAATGTCCCTTGATTCTTTGATTAAAATAGGAAACCAAGGCATTGTGTAAATTCACCCCACTCTACTAGATCTAGGAAACGTAGAGAAATAAGAGGATATTCTTCAGATTATTCTTTGATTTCTATTAATGAGAAAGTTTATTTCTCTTATTCCTTTTCATTTCTTGTGCATGATATGTGTTGATGATAGAAAGTTTCCACTACAAGTTTAATTAGTGCCTTGCTTAAGGAGGTATGGTCCCCTCTTTAGATAGGTACTACCTATATTTAGTCTAGCATAGGTTACAAATTCATTTATATATTAACTAATTAGCTATTTACCATGTTTTCTAAATTATTTACATTGTTTCAATTCATTTCAATATTTACTACATTTGCCACAACTCACTAAGATTTACTCTATGAAATAGTTTTGTTGCAACACCATTATATTAATTATTTTGTCTCCTAATTTTGTGTGTGTATCAATTGATTTAAGAAGAGGTTTCTTCTATTTTCCAAGTTATTGACTCAGGTTTTCAAGTAAATCTCTTGCATTATAGTATTTTCCCAATTGAAGAGTATATCATTTGTAGTGTTTATGAATTATCAATTAGCTTGATCAAATCACCTATTTATTTCCTTCTAAATTGTTTTCTTTCTAGCAGAGTTATTTATATCCTATCTAAGTGCTTATTTTCTAGCATAGAGGTTTATTTTATGTTTGTGTGATTAATTTATACTAAAGAGTGATTTACCTTTCTACAAGAGTGTTATAATTAGTCTTTCAATTCCTAAAAGTGTGATATTTCAATTTATATGGGTGTAAATGTGATCTTTTAATTTATGCAAGTATGAATGTGATATTTCAATTCCTACAAAGTGTGGCTTTGTCACTTGTGAAAGAATATTAACATTCAACTATGTCATCTTTAATGTACTAAAACCTTCTTGATACTTACAAATCATATTAGGATATATGGTGTATGACAATTCACAATTTCCATATGATCACCTGGTTGATAATTAAATGTACAACTTCTCATTTATCTAGTAAGTAATTTTATATCATTAGATTAAGAGAGCAAAAACGACCATTTTCTATTACTTACCTCCATATTTTATTCTCTTATTGGACTCATATACACCAATTCAAGTTGAAGTTGGGAAGGTTGGGAATATAATCCTTATGGGTTATGTAAATTTAAAATACTTGTGTGGAAGGTAAAAAACCTCAAGTGAAGTTGAAGAGCCATTGAGAGTCCAAGAGACCTCTTGGGATATGATATTAAGAGTAATAATATACTGTAATAATGTGTATAATATGAATGAGAAATGGTACTCACACTTAGCAATCTCTATCTAGATTTTATGTGTCTTCCAACAATGGCTAATGAGGGGAATATAGCTCAAACTAGGCCTTTTCCCATGTTCTTAATATTAGTCTAAGCCATAGTTTTAATTTTTAATTTTTTTCAATTGTGGCTTTACATATTTTATTTCTTTTAGGTGCATAAACTTGTTAGGGAAATGTTTCTGGGACCCATCTTGGAGATGTGAATAAAGGGTGCTAATACAAGGATAGATAGATGAGAAGAATGAAACTAGATACAAGGATAGATGAGAAGTGACAAGTATGTATTACCTTTGGTTTAATACATTAACCAATGGCTCCTATTAGTGTTCCTCCTAAACAATGGAAATAAAATGCCTTAGGGATGGTCACACGGGACCAGAGTAAAAATATAACCTCCTAAGTAAAGCATAGAAGTGATGATACAACCAAAAGTAGTCAATCATCCAACTCAACTAGTGATCCATATTAGAGTTACCTTAACACTAAATGAAAGCACATGGTTACAGAAATGGTTAGTATACCTTTTGATAAAAGACCCACCTTTTTCAAGAAGTGTGCTCTATGGGAGAGAACTTTAACTACAATGTAAATGGAGACATCTATGGAAAATCTATCTATGGATCGTCATATGGATACTAACTAGTTGGTTGCTGAAAGACTGTAAAAATTTTATCTTACAGCTTACCCACTTCAGTGGGTAATAGATCCCAAATATTAAGATGCTTCCTACTCAAAATATCAAGAAATGAATCATGGTTTTTCACTATTTATATTTTCTCATCTTTATGTGGGTGAAAATAAAATCTCCTATTTAACATAACATACATCATTCCCCATAACTCCCTATAGATATAGGCATAAATGTTTAAGATGATTGACTATACCACTACAAAATGTAGCCATTTGTGTTGGAAGAACAACTATGTTTATTTTTAAGTGGGTGATAGTGTTTCTCTAAGTGACTAATTACTCCATCTATTAAAACTTGTAAGTACTATGAAATTCTATTTAAGTCCACACTTATTTTGACAGACAATCCTATAAGGAATTTATGGAAATCATTTGTCAAATCCTAATACTATGGCTAAAGTAGTGAATAGATGAAACTTTTAACCTTCATTGAGTAAAATTTGAATTTACTTTTTCGAGTCCCTGGGAAAAAATTGATGTTTCCAAAATCTAATATAACATTTATAAAGTACAAAGTTGGATTCAAAAAATCAGAAGTTCGGTTCCCAAAGTACAAAATTAGATTTTGAAGGAATGACTATCATATCTCAATTTAGTACTTTGAATTTTCTTATTAATTACATTTCATAGACTCATAAGGAACAACAGTGAACACACTTTTCAATAGATTCCAAAGTATCAAATGCATGAGATGCATAGTTATAAAATTTCAACATATTTGTCGAATGCAACCGATAATATTATATTATTCTAGAAATTTATTTTCTATTTAGCATAAACAATTAAAATATGA
>APFE030248976.1:40523-52437 GCA_000404065.3 Pinus taeda
ATTAAAATATGAAACCAAGAATAGAAGATTTGATCCAACACCTAACTATAGAACATATCGAACAATTTTAATAAGAATATAAAATATTATACACTTTTTTGGTGGGTAAAATAACTATTTTTGTATTATTGGTTCTTGTAAATGAAGATAAAAAAAATCATGATGGGTGATTCCCTAATCATTGAACCAGCATGGAAATTAACCTAATTGTTTCTGCGCATATATATTGTTGTTCCAAGGAAAACTTTATAAGTAAACAAAATAAAAGCCAAATTACATTTGTATGGAATCCATGGTAAAGCCATCAATATAGACTAGTGCACGTCACTCAAAGGGATGTGAAGTAGCACTTGATAACATAAAGTTTGAAAATGACCAAAATAAATTATGATGATTGGTTGAGCTTTGGGCTCTATCTGCATGTGCGTTAGAAATCTATAATATAGACAATCATATGATATATAGAAAGAAAATATATATCTAAATTTATGTTTTGTATGGATATTTGTCATATCATAGATTGTAAGTCGTTATCAAATAAATGTAATGATAAATTAGATTAAGAATGGCATTATAGTTGAGAATAGGTTGTTTCTCACTATAAACATGTTTTGTTAGTTGTTATGGAATGTTGCCCTCTTTGTTGTTTTTATTTTTATACTCCAGGAATATTATCATTAATTTCGAATGAACCTTATCTATAATAATGTTTAAACTATTATCAAAATTTTATTCTGGTGTTTAAATTGTTGTGACTATTTAGTAATCGACAATCAAAGCGAAATTTAGTGAATCATATCTCTATTTATTATGAATATATATTTTAAGAGTGTACTCCAACATTAAATGGGTGGGAAGCACCTATTCAAAATATATATAAATAAATTTTATAGATCAGAAATATGCATCATAACATGTGATATTTTGAATTAATTTAAAGGAAATAGAGAGATAAAACATTGTTGTGATAGAGTGAATTTCTCAAATACAAGGTGTTGGGATCGGGACCCCTTAGTCTAATTTTATCTAAGTTTTGAGTCAATTTTGATTGTAAACTCTCCACATTTTGAGGAGTAGAGTGCGTATAACATTAATACTCAAAGGGGCTTTTAGGCATGTCAAAGCCCCTTATCCTGTAAAGGGATGGATTATTTTGACGAGCTCCACCCATGGATCATGGACCATGGTAACGTAATGTAAAAGGTAAAAGAGGGAGTCATTTAGGAGTCATTAAGAAGCATATTGATAGTTGATGAGTAAGATTTTGAGTCTATAATTATGTATTCTTGAAATGGGAAAGGCTCCTACAACTCAGTCCATAGAGACCTTTGTGAGTTTGCAGCTGAGTGCATAGACTCCTACAACTATGTCCATGGGGTCAGAAGAAGTGTATTTGTTAAAGATATGGAATAATAAAACATATTTGAATCAATTCTATGTGTTCTCTATATATTTATCTATTTCTGTGTTTATTCTTAGCTATAATTCGATTCTCTGTGATATTGACTTAGCTGCATCGTGAAGGTCCAAATCTACTTTTATGTGGTAACTTATGCATGTTCGAACAATTAGGTGAAGCTCATTGATCTAATTAAGTAGAAATCAATTTAAGTTTACGTTTCCAAGGATAAGGGGTTCACAAAGGTCAAATCAGGCCCTAGATTAAGGAAACACCTCACTGCTACATCACTTAGCCTTCTATATGCCGAAACCTAGTTCTAGCATCCCCCGATATTACCTCAGGTGAGACTATAGTCTGCATTAAGTAGATTGTTTCCGAAAGGGCCAGTACTGTATAGTTTTATTGGTTAGTGCATCTAACTCTAAACCTAGGTCCAAGCCCCCTCAAGCCAACAAATGGTTCTATTGCAGGGACCATGGTCTATTTAAGGGATGTGTGATGTGTTGTTTGTGGATATTAACTAAGAAAGAACTCGAGAAGCGGGTAGATCAAAATTTACACGAGTTTGCAGGTCAAGAAAATTAGAACTTGCATTAGTCTAAAGAAAGGTGGCTACAAGATATCTCTATATAGATGAGAAAAAAAATTTCTTTGCATCGTTCCCTTACGAATTACACTAGTGGCTATATAAGTTAGCAGAAAACAAACCTACTTGGAAGCACAATGATCTTATTGTGTGTACTCCTAAACTGATCAAGCATCTTGAAGGGTTTGATTATAAGGTTGCAAGGGTTGTTGACTATTGGATCAATAGTATTTTGGGTAGTTTCATCACTAGATTTTCCATTTACATCTTTATATCTTATAGCAAAGCTAAACGTCAATTCTTTAAGGGTCTGAGAGGTAAGTACCTGAGAGCACTAAAAACTTGGATTAAAATGTTGTGTGAAAAGGGTGTTATGACTTTGAATTGATGTTTAAAAGAGGTGAGACTGGATCGAAGTGGAAAAAGACTCATATCTGATTGGGAAAAATATAATGAGGTTGTGTATAGTCCATTGTTGGGAGAATCACATAGTAAAGAAGAAAGTACCAACCCTAACTCACCTAAAGGTGTGCCACAAGTAGAAGGTCAGAGAAATTATGAGATTCCACATCCATCCACCCCATCGCAATCTTCATCACTACCTCATACACCTATGCCTCCACCTCCACCTCCGTCTCCAACTTCATTTTTCAGTATGACGAATATAGTGAAAATGCTTGTATTCAAGTGTTAGGGATCAAAGGATCTTGATTAGTTTCAGTTCATAGTAGAAGTTATGTGGAAGGCATATCAGATCAATGATAATGAAGAAAGCACAACTAGTTACAATGCTACAGGATAGAGCACTTACATGGTATATCAAATATAGTACAACCAATGTAAATGCCACATTAGCTGAGACAAAGACTACACTGAATGTGGAATTTAGAAAGCTAAAATGAGAAGCTCAGTGCATCTCTAAAATAAAGAAGATAAAGAAGACAACTAATGAGTCTGCGTAGGATATAGATCAAAGGTTGGAGTTCTTTCTTATACAAGCTAATATTTAGATTTTAGACGAACAATGTAAGGAATGGAATGTCACTTCATTATTTCCACACTTAGGACTTCTTTTGTCTCAACAGAAGATGAGATCTTAGGCTGAAGCATTAGAGATCGTGATGAATATGGAGGCTTCACCAATCTAGGATACAAATATAGGAGTCCAACAAATCCATTCATAGTTAGCAAGCCTGCATATGGAATTCAAGGATAGGAAGAAGGAAAAGGAGGTTCAGTTGGGACTATGCCCTGAAGTTTGGTGCATGATGTGCAATGTTGTAGGCCACTACAAGGATTAGTGCCATGTGTACCAAGACTATATTGTTGTGAGACATCCCAACATGCTGAAACCATAGTCTCATACTCAATCAAGCACTGGTTCAAGGGTCTAGTGTTGTATCCGCCAAGCGTCAGGAATGCATACCATAGACAATTGTTATATGTTGAAAAAGTTTGTACAGACACCAAAGAAACTATTTTGTAAGTTTTGTAAATCTGTTGGTGACGATGAAAGAGATTTTCTAAGATATGACTTGATGATAGACAAATGATCAGGAGCTCAGGACCAAGTGTCGTAAAATGGTCAAAAATGAAAGTGCTTAAAACTATCTCAAACCTGAATGACCAGATAGAGCTCGTCCTCCTAGTTTTGGCACCACAAACGGTTCAAAAAACGGTTGTCGTATGAGAAAGTTACGCCAAAAACCAAATCGCTCAATAACCCTTAATTTTTCAATATTTTTCAAAAAAAAATATTAAAAAAAGAATATTCCATAGAATATTCCAGGGAATATCCCTTTTGGACAGCTAATGGTGGAATGCCACGTGGCAGGCTCGGAGGCCACCACATAGCCCAGGGTGACATCATGATGACGTCAGCAAGCAAGGTTTGGGCATACGTTAAAAATTTCATGGTTTGGTTGACTTGTGAATCGAACCCGTGACATGCTTGATACCAACGCAAAGGTTTACTAATGCGCCACAGGGATTAGATGTGTATTATGTGTGGCGACATTTCTTTTTAAAGTTTAAACTAGTTAAGGCGGAAACCAAAGTGGGCCAGCCCCCGTCCACATGACCATACCATGTGTCCACTACCTAGAGCCGGGTTATGCCATAAATAGCGGAGCTGTTCACAGTGGCGCCAAATGTGGCGGGCTTATCTGGCCGTAACTAACTCTAACTGGAGTTTTTCAAGGGAAACTGGCAGTTGGGAGTAAATGGCCATAACTTTGGCTAGGAAAGTCCGTTTTGGACGATTTTTTTTTTTTTGGGGTATTTTGGACGTTCTGAAGCCATTGGAATAGGTTTCACAACCATCTGTGGTCATTTTCAAGTGTTTTAGCTTCATGGAAGTTTTAGGAGCCACTAGGGCCAAATCAGTTTGGGAGCTGCATTGGGAATTGTGCAGCCAGTGAATGTGGAACGAAGGTCATTCCTGAAGGTTTTCAGCATCTTGAATCCATTTCTACATATTGTTTTTCCTGTTGAGGCATTCTTCTCACTGTTTAGCTTCAGGGAAGCTTCCAGGGCCACTAGGGCCATTTCAGTGCTTGAGCTGTTTGGGGGATGTGTTCATCTGTTTTTGGTGATTCAAAAGCCTATGCCTGCTATTTTCGACCTTCTGAGTCTAATGGCAGAGGTTTCAGAACCAATTGAGGTCATCTTCACCTCGAAATTCTCCATGCAATTCTAAAGGGCCACTAGGTCCAATTGGGGAAAGTACTGTATGAGGTACAATTTCACTGTTTTAGTGTTTGGGAAAGAGCTTGTTTAGCTAATTCCTATCTTCTGATTTTGTATTTACAATCAAATCTGTCTTTTGAGACACTCATATTCATGTATTAGCCTTTGTAGCATTTTTAATACAAGAGGACAAGCCTAGTTGGAGAGGCTTGGTCCAGCGGATGTAGCCCAGAAGGGTTGAACTACTTTATCATTTTGGTGTCTTTATTTGCTGAAGATGATATGCTAAACAAAACTGATATAAATTGTTAAACAACAAATATACATAACTTGCATGCACACATAATCACCTGCGCAGCTACAGAAAGTTATTTGTCTTATTCCGCAAGACATCAAACTTCAAGTGTGTGTATGTCAAAGACTTCTAAGTGTTTACTTTGCTATTTCTTTAGGCAGAGCCTATAGAGGGCCAGGTAGCCTCTGGAACTCATCCACTCTTTAGAGATGACATGTCTGGTGAATGCCCCTACAGTGTATCTCTGTATAAGAAATAGGAAGTTTTCACCTTTTTAGAGGTCACTTGAAGTGTATAGCTCACTTTTGCAATTATAGGAAAATGGATACCTTGCACCCTTAAACAAGTACAATCCATTTTCAGATCAGATGGTATCAGAGGACTGGTTGGGCATTTGTTTGTGCAAAAGGTGTTAAAGCAGTAAGAGATTGACTGTTTTATTTGTTGCAAATGGTTGCTTGAAGAAGAAGGGTTTTTTGTTTGGACTTTGGTTAAAGCTTGTCATTTGATTGAAAGCTTTGAGAACTCTTATTTGAAAGTTTCTTTTGTTTAATTGACCATTTACATAATGTCAACTTCTTCCACAAGTGAAAGTTCCTCCTTCACAAAATTCTTCAATGATGACATGAAAAATGAGTTCGTGAAGGTGAAGGACATGGTGCAGATTCTCATTGAGGATCAAAGAGAAAGTGTTAAGCTTCATGCACAATTGTTGTCTATGAAGGATGAGAGGGAAATAATTCTCCAAAGACTGCATGACATGGAGAAACCATTGCTTCAAGCTCAAGAAGCTTTGTCCAAGAAAATGCATGAGGATGAGGTAAATCATTCCAGCTTGTCTTCAATTTCCTCAATTGAAACGTTTGTTGGTTCTTTTGAAAAACATACAAGAGGTATGGGGTCCAAATTAATGTTTAAGATGGGCTATCAAGAAGGCAAAGGTTTGGGCAAGCATGCACAAGGCATGGTTGATCCTATTTCAGTTGTGGAGCAACCCAAGAATGTTGGTCTTGGATATGAACAGTTTAATGGTGAAGAATTCAAATCCTTGAATGCATGTGATGCAAATTTAAAAATAACCTTTATCCCAAGTTCTCAAATGAATATATGCCAAAATTGTTTTAAGAATGATTGCCATTGTTTTAAGCCATCATTGTAGAAAGTAGAGGGTAAACATGTCGCTTATGGCGAGCATGCAAATGTAAACCATTTTGAAGACAAGTACAGTGATGAAAGTTTGAAAAGGAAAGTTGTCTCCTCTACTAGTTCATTGTCTCTCGAAGACAAAAAGGATGGACATTCTATGCAGCAAACGAGGAAGTTTTGTTGCGCATTTTGTGGTGGATTTAACCATGTTGCTTCAAGATGCTGGTTGAAAAAGAAAGCACACAGGAAGTAGGAGAGGCAAAGAAAACTTTCTCAAAAAGTGCTTGAAAGTTGCAAATTTTTTCAAAAGAAGGGACATCATGTTTCTCATTGTTGGACCTTGCATCCAACAAGTCGTCCAAAGCACATGCAGCTTGAGGAAAAAAACATTGGCACAAATGGATCTATGGATTCCATTATCGATGTGGAAGATTCACATGAAGAAGTGCTGCTGCAACAAAAATCGCCATTGAAGTGGCTTGGTAAGAAGTGGATGGACTACTTGACACAGTAAGACATACTCCTTTTGTATATACAAACTTTGGATGTTTGCATGTTTTTTTTATGTGTTGCAAAAATTTCGCCATGAAGGGAAAAGATGAGTATGAGACTCACTCTATCATAGCGAAAGTTATCTTCATTTCAGCTTTGAAAGTACATGTACATGTGATCGCGAATATTGTACTTTTGGTTGTACTTAAGAGAAAGTTGAAAGATAAGCTGCATGCATGAGAATGATATGCATGAGCATAGGGATCATGATGATTTCCTTGTATTTTAAACATGTATGTGTGATTAACTTGAAGGGTTGATTACTTGGTTTTTAAGCATGCATGTAATGTAATATTGACTTGGAAAAAGTTAATTGATCTCCAAGATTGTAAAGAGGAGAAATGATGAAGTGTTTCATCTTTGTAAAAGCCTTCTCATTTGGGAGGCAACTCTTATTCTGAAGCAGAGGCGCCATGGATGGGCATCGTGACAGTTGGCAAGTCCACATGTTTAGGGGAAGGTTTCAGCTCCTATATCAGCAAGCAGCATTGCTAGTTCCTGCAATTTTAGATTTGTCTGGCGAAAGAACTTGGTCGGGATTCGATGACTACTTGGCTTATGCAGCGAAAAGTCGCCATGACGATAGTTGGCAAGGGAGGAAATTTTGGCATCAGTATGCTCTTTTGGCTGAACAGAAGAGGATATTTATGTTCCTCAAGGGTTGTACAATTCAGATCAGAGATTCAGTGAGCTTTTGGCGACTAAAAGCCTTCTCATTTGGGAGGTGTGATCAGGAGCTCAGGACCAAGTGTCGTAAAATGGTCAAAAATTAAAATGCTTTGAACTAGCTCGAACCTGAACAATGGGATAGATCTCATCCTTCTGATTCCGGCACTGCAAACGGTTCAAAAAACAGCCGCCATATGAGAAAGTTATGCCAAAAACAAAATTGCCCAATAACCCTTAATTTTTGAATATTTTTCAAAAACAAATATTAAAAAAAGAATATTCAGTAGAATATTCCACAAAATATTCCTTGGAATATTCCAAATAATATTCCTTTTGGACAGCCAATGGTGGAATGCCACATGGAAAGCCCAGAGGCCGCCACATGGCCCAGGGTGACATCAGGATGACGTCGTCAAGCAAGGTTTGGGCATACGTTAAAAATTTCATGGTTTGGTCGACTTGTGAATTGAAGCCGCGACATGATTGATACCAATGCAAAGGTTTACCAATGCACCACGGGGATCAAATGTGTATTATCTGTGGCGACATTTCTTTTTAAAGTTTAAACTGGTTCAGGCGAAACCAAAGCGGGCCAGCCCCCGTTCACATGATCATACCATGTGTCCACTACCCAGAGCTGGTGGTTATGCCATAAATAGTGGATCTGTTGGTGGTGGCGCCAAATGTGGCAGGCTTATCTGGCCGTAACTAACTCTAACTAGAGTTTTTCAAGGGAAACTGGTAGTTGGGAGTAAATGGCCATAACTTTGGCTAGGAAAGTCCGTTTTGGACAAAAAAAAATTTGATTTTGGGTATTTTGGACATTCTAAAGCCATTGGCATAGGTTTAAAAGCCATATTAGGTAGTTGGCAAGTGTTTTAGCTTCGTGGATGTTCCAGGAGCCACTAGGGCCAAATCAGTTTGGGAGCTGCATTGGGAATTGTGCAGCTAGTGAATGTGGAATGAAGGTCATTCCTGAAGGTTTTCAGCATCCTGAATCCATTTCTACAGCTCGTTTTTCCTGTTGTGGCATTCTTCTCACTGTTTAGCTTAAGGGAAGCTTCCAGGGCCATTTCAGTGCTTGAGCTGTTTGGCGACTGTGTTCATCCTTTTTTGGTGATTCAAAAGCCTATGTCTACTATTTTCGACCTTTTGAGTCTAATGGCAGAGGTTTTATAACCAATTGAGGTCATATTCACCTCTAAATTCTCCATGAAATTCTAAAGGGCCACCAGGGCCAATTGGGGAAAGTACTGTATGAGGTAAAATTTCACTGTTTTAGTGCTTGGGAAAGAGCTTGTTTAGCTAATTCCTATCTTCTAATTTTGTATTTACAGTCAGATCTATCTTTCAAGACACTCATATTATTCTATTAGCCTTTGTAGCATTTTTAATACAAGAGGACAAGCCTAGTTGGAGAGGCTTGGTCCAGCAGATGAAGCCCAAAAGGGGTGAACTGCTTTATCATTTTGGTGTCATTATTTGTTGAAGATGATATGCTAAACAAAACTGATATAAATTGTTAAACAAAAAATATACATAACTTGCATGCACACATAATCACATAGTCAGCTACAGAAAGTTATTTTTCTTATTCCGTAAGACATCAAACTTCAAGTATGTGTATGTCAAAGACTTCTATGTATTTACTTTGTTATTTCTTTAGGCAGAGCCTGTAGAGGGCCAGCTAGCCTCTGGAACTCATCCTCTCTTTAGAGGTGACATGTCCGGTGAATGCCCCTACAGTCTATCTCTGTATAAGAAATAGGAAGTTTTCACCTTTTTAGAGGTCACTTGAAGTGTATAGCTCACATTTGCAATTATATGAAAATGGATACCTTGCACCCTTAAACAAGTATAATCCATTTTCAGATCAAGAAAACCACAATGTATAGGATTCAGGTTGAAAAACGTATCCAAAATGTCCAAGGCTCACCTGTGGCTCACAAATGATTCTAAGTATGTGGAAGAGGATTAGGAGAAAGAGCTCAAAGATGTCGAGGCTAGATCATCTACTACAACTATGGAGAACTAGGACATTTTGTGTGTGACTTTCTGAATCTAGCTCATCCTTCTTGCCAATACTATAAGAAATGGGATCATGTTATAGAAGAGTGTCCTGTATTAATAGAAAATACACAGGAAAAGAAGAACCAACAACCCACATAGAATATTTAGAGGATGAGATTCAAACTACGTGAAGACAATCCTAGTGTCAATATAGTCACAAGAAGTGGTATAGCCACTGGTGAAGACAAGGTAGAAGGAAAATTGGATACATGGGTTTAGAGGGCTGGTGTGAAGAGTATTGGATTTGACCTACAAAGAGAAAACGTGACATTTATGGAGGCAAGAAATTTTTTTATGGATCCAGGTGCCTCTACGTCTAAAACTCAGACACCAATAGTTCCAAGACAAGGGAAATCTGAATAAAGTACTGTGATGGAGAAATTTGATCCCAATGGTGTTGAAATCGGTTTTACAAACATGCATGAAGTTGTTGAGGGATCAAAAGGCAGTTGAAGGACTACAAGAACTAATAGGTAATTACGCTAGTAAGGACAAGATGTTACTAGAACAACGTGTAGTAAATAAGGTGAACCAAAGCAACGAATTGGTAGGGAAATGCGGTTGATAGCACAAATTGGTGATTTTGACATGGATGAGATAATTCTAGACCTAGGATCTGATGCTAATGTAATACCAAAACATACCTAGTAACATACGACGAAACCTAGGTTGCAGTGGTCTCCAATCCAGCTATGCATGAAAAACCAACAAAAAATAATTTTGATGGGTCGTCTACTTGTAGTGATTGTAGATGTTGACTGACCTAGTGTGCTCATAGATTTTGAAGTTATTGAAATAATAGATGATATTAATCCATACCGAGCCTTGCTCAAGATTGATTTGTCTTTTGATATGAATGCTATTATTAATTTGAAGAAGCAAAGCATGGTGTTTGAAAAGAACATCCTTAGAGTGGTTGTTCCATTGGATCCGGATGAATGTGCATGATACACAGAGCCAGTTTCTGATGACTATGATTATGACGACATTAATCACATATATAAGCTCACTATGAGACAAAGACTAGATTAATCCCATTTCATATGGACAGATCAGTTGGGAGAAGGATAGTTTGTGCCAATCACACTCGGATGAAGAATTAGAAAGCTGGCATAATCGGCTTTATGAGGTCTGTATGCTACGATGCAATAGGCTTACAAAGTATTTGTGTTGTATATCCACTGAGGTACATAAATTACCTTATTATGATGGTCTAGATGATTTGAATATTTTTCTTGAACATTTTGAAAGAGACCTACCAGAGGAGCACAGGTTCCAGGATCTAGATTTGGCTTTAAGAGCTATGCCTGTAAGATGATACGGAACCCACAAGGATAATATTTCTATTTGGAAGGAATATTGTACACTGATGAGACTCCCATTTCGCTCCAAAACAACATGGCTCAGTGAAAATTACACATGTAAGAATGACCCCAATGAACATTTGGTTTAATGGACTAAGGCTTGGGGTGAGGTACCTCAACTGGAGTGGGTACATATATGTATTCATACCTTAGATGTTATACCTATGAACTAGTATTTGGAGATGGAGCTCTGACACAAGATTGTTGATTGGGATGAAATGAAGGAGAGTTACCTATTGACATTCAACTTTGTATAGGGGTGCAAATGCATTGATGGGGCGCTTCAGGTGATTAAGTTAATAATCTTCCAAAATCCAATAAAACCTATAACTTGGATGCAACCTTACTAGGGTGTGCAGTTACAACATGCGTTGGAGTGTTGCAATGTTATTGCAAAAGAAGGCGACCAGGATCCATAAAATATCAATATTTTGGAGTCAGAGGGACTATGCGAAGTTGCAGGACCTAATGCAAATATCATTGATATATCATAGCTGATAAAGACATATTGGTGACTCAAAAATAGAACCAAAGTTCACACATATTGGTGATTATTGGGATGAAGACATGATAGGAAAGGTTTTTGAATTACTGCATGAATAGCAGGACTTATTTCCAGCAAAGTTCTTTGAATTGAAGGGTATAGTAGGTGATTTGGGTGTGATGAAGATCAATTTAAAGCCATATGTGAAGTTGATTAACCAACGCCCATATTGACTAAACCCAAGTATAAAGAAAATGTAAGAGAAGAGTTGGACAAGATGCTCATCACAGGTATAATTAAGCCAGTATAAGAGTTAGAATGGGTTAGTCCGATGGTGGTCCATGAAAAGAAAACAAAGGGTTTCTGAGAGGAGTTCGGATTTTCCACAGTGCACATCTTTATATTGGTCGACGTTTCGAGTCTAGACCCAGACTCATCATCAGGACTAATGTACAGAGAAAAGAATGCAAATGGTTTTGATAAATATGAATTAGGTTTGATGTAAAGACAGCATGGCCGACTAAATTATTTATATTACTAGTTATTACTATTATTATTAATCATAATTATTATTTTTATTTATATAATTGCTTATTTTATTATTAATCATTATTAATCTTATTGTTATTAATCCTTTATTTCACTGTTTATTTTGATC
>APFE030248976.1:57394-67708 GCA_000404065.3 Pinus taeda
TGATCAAAATAAACAGTGAAATAAAGGATTAATAACAATAAGATTAATAATGATTAATAATAAAATAAGCAATTATATAAATAAAAATAATAATTATGATTAATAATAATAGTAATAACTAGTAATATAAATAATTTAGTTGGCCATGCTGTCTTTACATCAAACCTAATTCATATTTATCAAAACCCTTTGCATTCTTTTCTCCATACATCAGTCCTGGTGATGAGTCTGGGTCTAGACTCGAAATGTCGACCAATATAAAGATGTGCACTGTGGAAAATCCGAACTCCTCTGAGAAACCACACCACAGTAATCTACAATCCAAAAACAAAGGGTCATATAAGGATTTGCAAAAGTTAAATGGTGCATGTGATTATGATCCATTTCCTATAGCTTTTACAGATGAATTTCTAGAAAACATTGGCAAACATGAGGCTTACTCGTTCATAGATGGATTTTTCAAATATCACCGAACTAAGATTGTGCCAGAGGATACAAGCAAGACTATATTTGCTACCGAGTGGGGTTCATTCCAATATACGGTTATGCCTTTCAAACTGAAAAATTCTCCTACTATATTTTCAAGGGTGGTAGTCGCAACAGTCAAGGAATTAATTCACAAGTTTTTGGAGGTCTACATCAATGATTGGACAGTATTTGGGCTAGTTAAGAAACATGTTTCTATCATGTGCATAGTGTTGGATATGTGAAGGAAGTATCATATTTCCTTGAATTTGAAGAAATGTATTTTCTATCTACCTTATAGAATACTGTTGGGACATGTCCTATGAAAGAAGGGATTGATGGTCGACCCTGCCAAGATCACTGTAATTATCAATCTGGATCCACCTAGTAATGTAAAATAGCTACGCAAAACATTGTGTCGTAGAGGGTATTATAGGATGTTTATAAAGGCGTATGCATAAATTAATGTGCCAATGGAGTTGTTTTTTAAGAAGGATGTCATGTTTTGTTGGGGTGATGATTGTGAGAAGAGATTGGATGTTCTTAAGGAGAACATTGTTACTACAGCAATCCTAGTATTCCCGGATTGGAAGAAATAATTTCATGTGGATGTGGATACATATTGTATGGCATTGGGCACTTGTTTTAACTCAACTAGGTGAGGGAGATATTGACCATTTGATTTCCTTTTCAAGTGGGAAGCTATATAAGGTGGAGTGAAGATATTCAACCATGGAATGAGAATAATTAGCCATGGTATATGCACTTGAGAAATTGAGGCATTATCTGCTAGGTGCACACTTTAAAATGAAAATGGATCATTCTACATTGAAATACTTCGTTAATAAGCCTGTGTTGGGGAGGGGGGCGGGATATTTGTAGATAGTTGCTTCTCTTCTAGCAGTATGATTTTGAGGTGATAGTTAGTCCAGGAAGGTTGAATTATGGACCTAATCACCTCTCAAGGGTCGAGAATGGTGAAGAACCCACTAAAATTCATGAGGGGTCAGTTGACACACAACTCTTCATTTTCAGAGTTGACGATGAACATTTTGTGGACATTATTTATATTTTGTGTGCTAGCATAGCTCTTGAAGGACACACAATGCAGTAAAAGAAGGAACTAGTATTTAGGGTTGCATATTTTTTAGTGATTACAGGATACTTATATAAGATGGGACCGAATGAAGTTTTGTGTCAATATGTACCTGAGAATGAATGACACATTATTCTAGCTGAAGTGCATGGTGGTTCTGTAGGAGCACACTATGTAGGTAAGGAAACCACACATAATATTTTGCAGGAAGGATTATGGTGGCCTACAATACAAAAAGACTATAAGGAGTACTATATTGTGTGCGATGTGTGTCAAAGGACTAGAAGACCATCACAAATTGATGAATTCCCTTAAATTTGCAGGTCATGCTACAAACATTTGATAAATGGGTAATTGACTTTGTTGGACCAATTAATCCACCAGGGAAGAAGATGGGTGCACCTTATATTATCAATGCAACCAATTACTTTAGTAGATTGGTTGAGGCACAGTTTGTGAAGGATTGTAGCATGGAAATAGCGACGAAGTTTATATTCAAGTATAATCTATCATGATTTGGATGCCCAAATATTCTGATGAGAGACCAAGGTTCACACTTATTGAATGAAACAATTAAGGCATCGATAGAAGAGTTCCAAATGCACCATTAGAAGAGTACTCCATATCATCCTCAGGAAAATGGAACTGTCAAAGATTCTAAAAGAAATATTGGAGGTGCTTATTGAAGATTAGTAATGTTCATAGGAATCACTGGGATGTGCGCATACAAACAATTCTATGAGCATTTAGGATGACTTGTAAGAAATTGACAGGGAAAGCACCATTTAGACTGGTAGTATGCACAAGAAATAGTGATGTCAATGGAGTATATAGTGCCCAACTTAAGTATCATAGTAGTAACTAAGATGGAAGATCAAGACTTCATGGAGGAATGTTTAGCACAGTTGATTGCACTGGACGAGGAATGCTTTTTGGTTGGTTTTCATCACCACATACATAAATCTAGGGAAAGGGCATGGCATGATCACCACACTAAGCAATGAACTTTTAAGAATGGATATTTTAAGAACAAATTCACAAATTGTCTAGGGAAGTTTTAAATGCATTGGCTAGGACACTATGTAATCCAGGATATTTCAGATGGTGGCGTGATTCAACTTGCAAAGAGAAATAGGGAGTTGCTTCCTAGAGGTATTAATGGAAGCAAATTGAAGGTTTATAGGGATGATCCTTCCCTTGGAAGGATGCAATGACGATATGACAATAGGAAAGTCGTAGTGCTTCAGGTAGCTAAAAGGAAGCATAGGATTATGAACCACTGTGTTGAGAAATGGTTCCATCGAAGAAGGAAGGCAGCATGATGTTTGGGAAAATGACATAGGTTGAGAAAGCTATGACAATGTAGTTTCTCCATAAGGAAGGATCGCATACAACCTACCCAAAAGGTGAACGTGGGAAGAGCTACAGTTGATTTTGATCATGTTTTTGTCATTAAAGGGAGTGGGGGAAGTACATTTAAAGAACATATCTATGAAAATATGTCACCAAATTTTCATTTATTAGGATTATCTGATGGAATCCAAGGTATTCGAATTTGAATTTTGCTATAAATATGGCATCCCACTCTACATTTGGACACTTTTCCTCTTGAATAAATATGGTGAGATTTTGTACTTAAGTTTGAGCTGAGAGAAGTGTTGCATGTCTGGTGAAGATGAGCAGGACATCTTTTGGAAATTTCTAGAATGTGGTTTAACAAATATCATGATTTCTACCCCTCCTATAGACACCATAGTTCCTAGATCACCATGTCCGAAGCCCACAACTGCATGAGTGGTAGAAACAATGTTAGAACCAACAGAAACAACCGCAGTGAAGAAGCAAAAGAAACCACATAAGCCACCAGTAAGATAGTCACATAGGAAGGTGATTGTTGAGAAGTGGAGCAAGGAAAATATGGATAAAGAGAAAAACAAATAACTAATGGAACTAGTTGACTTAGAGGAGGAAGAACTTGGGAAAATAGCTGAGGATGTAAGTATCAATGAGACCGAACCAATTTCATGGTAACCTCCATATGTGTTGCCGTGAAAGTCGACTACTAAGGTGACAAAGGACCCTGATGTAGTGAAACTTTCCGTTTGAACACATTTGACGCATGAATACGTAACCTTTGAAGGAGTGTTTCTTCCACAATTACTACATCTCTGCATGGAGGATTGGGATTTTGTAGACAGGGCCAAATTCCGTCATTTTGAGCCAAGAAAATATGTGAAGATGATATACTATGAGGAGGCTGATGTAACATGAGTCAAACCAATGACATGGGCGGCTGGGATTCAACACACTAGTTTACTGAACATGCTGATTGTGCCTCATTTTTGGTGTACCAACATCAATACAATATGTATTCGTCAATTTCTGACTTTCATGCATGACGAAGCCTTATGGCTCAAGGAAAGTATCCCAATCAACACCATGTTGATCAGGAGGATCACTGCGCTACCATGTGCAAGTGCAGACCCTACCAGTGCTTTTGTTGGCAAGTCCCAGAAAAGGAAGCTCACAAACCAAGTGAAGAAATATTTCACTTTTGTCAAGAAGTCGCGATGCTACACTATTAGCTCAAGTTATGATAAGTTTGTTGCCTTTTCTGTGTCCATTATGGCTAGTAAGACTATGAGAAAGTGCAGGGAAAACAAGGTGATGGCCCCAGTAATTCAGTTGGCTGTGTAGTGAAGCTATGTGGTATAGTTTAATTGGTAGCATACCTTTGCAAGGAGTTTTTGGATGATTTTCATGAGGCCCAGGAAGATGGGAAGCCCGTCCTTTTGTGTATGGTTGTTTTTGTTGATTTCTTTGACATCCTAGAGAACCCCTGATGAGTCGGAGCTCCATAATGTTGATCGAGACTTGTGCGAAGCTATGAGGTATGCTTCACTATGGGCATTGAAAGATCCAAGTTGGGCGGTCAAGAATAATTTACTTTGGGAGTTGTTTGAGATGGATTTGTCCACTACAGTTAGTTAGAAGCCACGACTATCATCGGTGCTATTTTCCCAATATCGTGGAGTTTCAAAATTCAAAGAATATTTCCATAATGTACACATACAAGCAAAGAAAGATGTAGACGACATATGGTAGTAGTTGCCCTATTTGGTAAAAAAGATGGATATTTTATTTGTATTATCTAATTAGTCAAGCATATGGTTGGACCCTAGCAAGAAACCAAAGGAGACCAGATAGGTACCAACAAAACAAAAGTTACACCGACGGATGACCCCAAAAAGGTGCCTCAAAAGGTCACTGTGGACCTTAGGAAGAATACCATCAAGGATTAAAAGGGCATAAATGAAGAGGATCTGGACACGGAGGAACTAGAGTAGGGTAGAGAAGATTGCTTTAAGGAGAAAAAATATATTGCCTCTCCTTTCATACTAAAGAAAATAAATAAATCCACCACTAGAGGTGCGTGCAAGAAGTAGAAGTCTGACAAGAACTCCAACATTGAATTGATGGTCCTCATTGAGGGATACATCGATGAGATTGGTGACACTATGTACTTTGTCACCAGGGAGGTGTGGGGACACATAGAGGATCAGTACAATTTTATACTAATGCGGGTCCAACAGGGCCCCAAAGAGCTACAAGTGCAATCGAGCATGATTTAAGCAAGTGTAGTTCAGGCGAGGGAGAATCAAGAGAGAGTGGAAATGGCAACTACGACTTCATCATTAGCTTCGACGTTGGTGGTAACCACTGAGGTTCGCACCATGCCCATTCCAGGTGGGTAGCTACACTTTACTATCATAGCAGATCAGGTAGTATCCCTTATGGGAGGAACTGATAGCTAAATTTACTGGCACTACCCATTCAAAAATTATATGAACTCCACCAGAGAGTATCTTCCAAATTGAAAATCTAAGAAGAGTGGGCACTCTTTGTGATTAAGGACATCAAGATACATAATTAGCAGTTAGCTAAGGAAGTTTTCAAGGTGATGCAGGAGACAGATGCAGCCACCATGCACAGGCATGAGCTGGAGGACACCATCACTCAGACTTGCATTGAGCTTCCAGAGCTCCTCATACAGATCAAAGAAGCCTCTGAAGAGAAGCTCCACAAGCTGGTAGCCATGGTGAAGGAGTCCAAATCAAAGGTTCAACGAGTCAAATTTGAGATACAAATGTAAGTCATAGAGTTGCAAATGAAGCTACAACCAACGAAATATCCAGAAGTTCGAGAGCAGCATGAGTCTTCTATTAAGGCAGATATGGAAGTACTCAAATCTATAGTTAAGGACTGCAACCATATTTTTCAAAAAACCATGGCAATGTGGGCCTTACAATAGGAGGACCCACATTTAGAGAAGATTGAAGTAGACATCAGGGATAAACAAATGAACTTCAATGAAATCAAGGCAATAATGCAGACCTTGGCACCTGTGCAATAGTTCACAAAACTATAGGGAGGAAAGGACATTCAAGTTCAAATGGAAGAGTTGTGATGTAAAGCATCCATCATTTTAGCAAGATCATAGTGTTGGGCCAACGAAGCTAGCCAACACTCTCAGTCTATCGAAGCTAAACTAAAAAGAATGCAAAAAATGCAGAGGACTATTAGCTTAGCAGAAGAGGGGCCAACTACTCAGAATTTGGTCGAGGAAGTTCATCAGGCCATAGTGCAGTGCATACAAAGCTTCAAGCATTAAAGGCAGAGTTCAATGACCTTAAAGCACGCATCAAGGATGTACCAACAAAGTGAATTGGGATTAGTCACATCTTTATGTTGGGAGCCTACTAAGATGCAGACCCCTGAGTCTAATTTTTGTGTAAGTTTTGAGTCGATTTTCATTGTAAAGTCTCCACATTTTGAGTAGGGGAGCACACAAAATGTTAAGATTCAGAGGGTATTTTCGGCAAGTCAAAACCCCTTATCTTATAAAGGGATGAGCTATCTTGATGAGCTTTGACCATGGTTCACAAACCATCGTAATTTAATGTAAAAAATATAAAAGAGAGTCATCTAGGAGTCATTAAGCAGCTTATGGATAGTTAATGAGTAAGATTTTGACTCTGTAATTCTGTATTTTGGCAAAAGGGACAACTCCTGCGGCTGAGTATGTGAAGACCTTAGTAAGTCCACAACTGAGAGTGTAGACCCCTCCACCTATGTACGCAGTGTCAAAATAAGTGTATTTGTTGAAGATATGGAATAATAAAGCATACTTGAAGCAATTTTGTTTGTTATCTAATATTTATCTGTTTATGTGTTTATGCTTAGCTATAATTTGATTCTTTGTGATATTGTCTTAATTACATCAAGAAGGTTCATATATACTTTTATTTCATAACCTATGTATGTTATAACAATTAGGTGAAGCTCGTAGATATGATTAAGTAGAAATCGATTTAAGCTTGTGGCTCTGAAGATAAGGGGTTCTCGAAGGTCAAATCAGGCCCTAGATTAAGGAAACGCCTAGTCGCTACATCACATAGCCTTCTAGATGCAGAAACATGATTCTAGCATCCCCCAATACTGCCTCAGGTGAGACTACAGTCTATTCTAAGTAGACTGTAATCGAAAGGGCTCGTGGTGTAGGGTTTTCTTAGTTAGAACAACTAACTCAGAACCTGGGTCCAAGCTCACTCAAGCCAACAGAAAGGGAAACTTTTGAAAAAATATTAAAAGGAAAACCTCAAGGAATAAGATAAAATGGCATACTAAAATAGCTTGATATCATGCCACCGAATAATGATAAGATGAAAATACAAACATAATTACACTGCCGCTATTTAACGAGTGGACTAATTGAGATGAATAACTCTTTCTCATGTTTCTCTTACAATATCAATGTGATCAAACAAATGGAATTACTATTGTTTCTCTCAGAGTCACCATGTGATCAAATAAATGGGATCAGTAAAAAGAAGATATTGGTCATGATAAAAAAGCAGTGTTGAATCAATATTGCCATTTTATTGGAGATGTTAGAAAAATATGGTATTCAACATATGGGAAATGTTGAAACAAAACTAAAAATAATCTTACCTACTCAATGCAATGATTTCATCATTCCCACGTTTGAAGAAATAGTTCCATTGCTAAGAGAGATTGTAATCCACTATAATAATAGTTTAGAGAAAATTTGAAAGAAATCAAATTTAATATAACAAAGAATGAAAATGTTGAATAATTTATAATGGAACTACTAAATATAATATTAAAAGAAAATCCAAATTTCTAACAAAGATCAAAATTATATGAAATGTAGAAAATAAAGAAAACGTGTTAAAAAAAATTGATTAAACAACAATAAAAAAAAAAAAACTAATTATAATACTTTCAAGGAAACTAATAAAAAAAATAATTATTTCAAGAAAAACAAAATTCATGAAAATGTGAAATATTGTGCTTCAAGGTGACATGGATATAAATCAAACTTAATGTTAATATTAATGTAAATTTATAAACAAATTTATATCATTGTAGATTTGAGGCTTCTGTGATCCATCACAAGTATATGATAGGGTTTCGGGGTAAATCAAATCATCAATAAATTGTCAACGTGTTTCAAACCAACAAACTTGGTTCATCGTCACTACAAGTTGAAGGAACCACATCATGACTGCATGTTAAGTAGAGAGAGAAATCATTGAACAACTATATTTGACTAGAAACAACTATAATAGACCAAGAAACCTCTATATTTGACTAGACTGGACCGAAGGATAGGGACAATGGCTATCTTTGACTTGACTTGATCAAGGAATAGGGATAGGGAGAATTAGTTTAGATAATTCATAAGTTAGTTATTTTATTATTTTAATTATTAATTGAATATAGATAAAAGTTATAATGGAATCTAAATAATAAAGGTTTATTATAACTTAAATCATTTCAACTACTATATTTGGAAAGATATATATTACTATTTTATTATTTTATTTCATTTCAATGCTCAATTATTAATATTTTTATTATTAAAAGTATATGGAATAAATCAATTAATAATTGGTTAGAAGAATAACTAACTTATTTAGTTAAGTTAATATTTATAATTAATTTTTATTTTTATTTATTTAAAGGTTGAAATATTAATATCATAATATCAAAAGTATAATTTGTTAGAAGAATAACTAATTTATTTAGTTGAATAACCCAATTTATTTAATAATAACCCTTAATATTATATAAGAAGTAAATGTTATGAAAAGAAAAAGAAAAACTAATTTTGGTTTTTAATCAATTCTCTATAACCCCGAGGAGAAAGGAGAAAATATAATTAACTCATTTTATTTATAAGCATAAATATTCAATATTGTAATATTAATAGTATTTGGACTAAATGGTTTATTAGAAGATTAACTATTGAAGTTAGTTAAATAATCTAATCTCTCTAATTAGCACCCTTAGGAGAACGATTGTTGATAGTTTTTAATAGATAATAAATAATAGTGATAATGTTAACTAAACAATAATAGTAATAGTTATTCTAAATAAATAATAATAATTAAGATAATTAAAAAGGAATTTAGAATACATAATAAAAATTTTAAATTTTAACTAATCTTCTCTTATTACCAATCCAGAAGGGAATTAAATAAGATTAATAAACAAATTGCCAAGAAACCGAATAGCTAAGACGAACTTACTAAAGGACAACACAAGGGGGGAACAAGGGGTGGGCTATGAAGAAAGGGCAGGGATCTAGCATCTGCCAATTTTCCAGCCATGATCCCTATTGATATTGGTCTGTCTCTTTTCAATTTCAATGGCCTCCCTAAATTTATAGTGATGAAAATGGGCAATCTTGGCAATAACACAGGCCTCCTCAATGCATATGTGATGTTTAGTCTTTTCTGCGTGTTGTACCAAGGCATAAGAAAGGAATCCTCCAATGTTTTATGTCACCTAAGTGCTTTTGAATCTTTTGATTAATGGAGCGTGATGTCTCACCAATATAGGGAGTCCCACCAGAACAAGGAATAATGTACAGCCTTTTCATTTCCTTGGGGTCAATAGGGTCTTTCAGTGACCTAAAAGAATTACGAATGGTGTTAAGGGGTCTAAAAGTAAAAAAAACATCAAGATGACACTCACACACATCAAACATAATGTTAATATTAATATAAATTTATGAACAAATTAATATATTTATACTTAATATAATTTATGAACATTAATATAAATTTATAAATTAAATTATGTATAGGTTTGAATCTATCTAGATTCTAATATAATAATAAAATTATAGCAATTATCAATAATAATAATAAACGAGTGTAGCTCAATTTATTTTATCTTGAACAAAATAAATTATATGCTTAAAATAATTGGTCTTAAAATTTTTAATTATAATTCGATTATATTATAATTTGGAGAAAGAATATTCCAATATAATCCATTTTCAATGGAGTAAATTGTCTGACCATACCATAGATTTATGGTATTCAATGGACATAGAAAATAACCCTAAAACTAAAAGTTGGTTATAGCACGTATTTTGAGAAAAAAAGGCAAACAAAGTGGTTTATAATCTGATATAGATTTGATACCAATTATGATACGAGGTAGCTTATATTAATTTTAATGTCAATCGGTAAATTTTATATAAAGTAGAAGTCATTTATTATTTTAGTTTAAAAAGTTGCATTATATTATATTTTTCAATTTCAAAATAAATATAATACCCGTCACAAATGATAGTAATCAAATATATATATGAAAGAAATATTCCATATATATGTTTAATATAAAAAATGTTATAGAAAAAAACAGAAGATAATACC
>APFE030248976.1:68229-81097 GCA_000404065.3 Pinus taeda
TAATACCATATTTAAATATAAATGGAAATGTTATACATGATATTTATATAAAATGTTATAGGGCAAATATATGTATCTTAACATTAATAAAGAATTATATTTGTAAATATTTTTATTTGCATAAATTTTGAGTTGCTAGTTCTATTTAGATAATTGAAAACATAAATCATAAATCTATCTTTATAATATCAAAAAAAAATTATAGTTCAAAAGTTTTAACCACACTAGATCTAAGACTGAGCTAAATCTAAAATTATCATATTAACAAATATCACTCAAAAATATTCTCTATATATTTACTTGTTATATCATTCTTCACACAAATAAAATTTGTGTCTGATGACAGAAATGAGAAATTCCATCTCCCAGAAAAGCATGAGAACCCATAGCTTACATTCCGTCCCAGCAGTTTTGAACGCTATAATAAATACATCTGGATAAAAAAACTTTCGATTTATCTACAACTAATTAAGTTTTCAGTGTACACTCCTTACTGGCAAGCAAAAGTTGTGATGAACAGGCAATTCTATTATTCACTCGAAGATTTAATCCATCTTCATTCATATGTAAAGTGAATGATGGACGATATCGCACTTCTATACCTTTAACAGCTTCAAATTTGAAGAAACGGACCAGGACAGCAGCAACAATTTTCATTTGCATGTAAGCAAAATCTTTGCCAATGCATATGCGAGGTCCAGCCTGTAACACAAAAGCAAAGTTTATCCATTTTGAAACGTGGTCAAAGTTATATTTCTCAATATATCAACTATAATGCATAAGCCATACACACTTACTTGAAATGCAGTGAATTTGAATGGTGATTCAGGCTGAAAGATTCCATCCTTCAACCATCTTTCGGGTTTGAACTCCTCAGCATCAGCTCCCCAAAGATATGTCATTCTTCCCATAGAATATGGAGCATAACCTATTATATCGCCTTTTTTTATTTTGAATCCATCTGGAAGGATATCGTCAGAAACTGCACACTTCGCATTCTGTGGAATATTTTTCAATTTTTGATGAGCCCCTATTATTTTGATCTTTGAATTAAACTAAAGTGGATAAAGCTAATAAATATTAAAAAAAAGAAAATTATATGGACCTATGGCCACAGCAATTTATGGCCAGGCATAGGATCCAAAATTCATCTGGACAAGAAAAAATGGTTTGTTAAAGCCCTAATATGCTTATATTGTGTCATATCTGGTTTTCCATGGAATAAAAACTGGAAGAGTGGATGACAAGGGGAGGAGAAACCTAAGGAAAAAACACAGTTTCTCATGGGAAATAATGTTTCGACAAATTGTTGGGTTTACCTAAACGAAAACCAAAACATACAAGTGTCTTACCACAGGAACAGCAGGATATAAACGCAACGTCTCTGTCAAAACCGCATGAAGATAGTGCATCTTATCCAATACTGTATGAGTCAGGCTTTCAGAAAACATAGTTAAAGATTCTTCCAAGGACACACATTCATTAACCTTGACCACGTCATGGATTTCTTGCAGAATCCGTTTTTCTACATCTGGGTTCTTGCAAAGCAAGTGAAAGAACCAAGAAAGGGTAACTGCAGTTGTGTCACGCCCAGCTATAGTGAAATTCAGAACAATATCTCGTAGAAACTTGTCAGAGTCAATCTCTGGGATCTTCTCAGTTGATGAAATAAAGCGAGACAGCAAGTCTGGTTTTACCTGAAAATATTTTTGAAGCCAGAGACAGGGAAACAAGGTAATGAGTACCAGCACTAGCACACGATGAATATGTGGAAAGGGAAAATGAAAAATTCACTTGTGAGATTGGGAACCTGGGGAGGGTATTCTCTTACATAGTTATTTTGCACACTTATCTCATGTCTTCTGCTCTGAATGACCTTGTACACAAAATCATCCATCTTTTTCATGTTTTCCTTCAAGGTAGCCTCTGACCAAATGTTGAAGTATCTTTTTAATTTCCAAGTAATATCATAATAACGCCACAATACCAGACTATTTGCAGTATCAAAAGCTTTTGCAAAAGATGCCTCTGCTCCAGAGTTTGTATTTGTTAAGCTGTTCACCTCAATCCCAAAGGCCACTTTGCAGATTGAATCCATTGTTAACCTCAGTAAGAGACCCTATTAACATTCATCAATTACCGGATATCCATAACATTTGATTTTTATTAGGAAACAAAAAAAAATGAAAAAAAAAGCGAATCTAAATGCTTTCCCAGAGTAACTCTCTCTTCTGAGAATGACCAAAGTGTATATTAGTTACTTTCCCACTTTCCAGCGTCTCTCTTTTCAAATTATCTGCTAAAATAAGTGCAAGAGAAACAAGAGAAAACAGGAAATGCAATTCCAGCTCGAGGAGGATTTAACCTACCTGCATCTCTACCGTTTGTTCTGTTTTACACGCTTTGAGTAGAATTTTGGAAAGTTTCACTGCATTCTCTCGGAAAACAACACTATTGAACTCCTTCAAAGTTCTGGTGGAGAAATCTAAACTAGCCAACTTCCGTTGTTTTCGCCATTGCTCTCCATCCGCACTGAAAATACCATCCCCTAAAACGTCTTCCAAAATTTCGTGGTTGAACTTTCCCTGCCAAACGAATAAGCAAGTTATGATATATCACAATCTCATCTCTGAGGAAGCAATATATAAATATTGTAAGAGCTAAACCTTGACATGGTTTGCAAAATATAGTAAGAGCTAACTATAGTAATAAAATGTAGGAAGAGTTAAACCTTGATATAGTTTGGAAAATTAGATTTGAGGATGTGCTCCACATTTGCAGGCTCAGTGGTGAAATTGTAACTGAATGTCGGATAAGCTAGTGCGTAAGTTTTGTAGCGTCTGTGTTGATCAGCCATAAAATCATGTAAGCGATTAAAATTTAAAATGTCATTCACCATAGTGGCAGCCACTGGTGGATACTGGTACTCTCCATTCCCTCGTTTCATTTTGAGTATGATCATCAGCAGCAGTGCAGTTGACAGAGCAATCAGTATAGCTATAGGTGCTGCTCCATACTCCATGCTTAATTTGTGGGGAGCCATTAATCCGCAGCGATTCCTAATGTGTTATCGACTTTTGTAGTGTTGTAGTGTTCTTATAGAAGGGGACGATCAGGATGGCGACGAGGGGGGTGATTTTCGTGAAGGTGGTGCCTACATCAGCACCATCCTCAGCATGATTTTGTTTACTTGAAGGCCTCTCACAACGGGCATTAGCATACTTGTTGGCATATTCTATTGATGTATAACGATTCCTAATGTGTTATCGACTTTTGTAGTGTTGTAGTGTTCTTATAGAAGGGGACGATCAGGATGGCGACGAGGGGGTGATTTTCGTGAAGGTGGTGCCTACATCAGCACCATCATCAGCATGATTTTCTTTACTTGTAGGCCTCTCACAACGCTCATTAGCATACTTGTTGGCATATTGTATTGATGTATAGCGATTCTTAATGTGTTATCGACATGTGTAGTGTTTTTATAGAAGGGGACAATCAGGATGGTGACGAGGGGGTGATTTTGGTGAAGGTGGTGCCTACATAAGCACCATTATGAGCTTGATTTTTTTTTAGGCTTCTCACAACGGTCATTGGCATATTTGTTGGCATATTGTATTGGCAAGAGCTAACCAGCTTGTCATAGCTTGTCATAGGGCATTAAATGATTGGTTAGCTGCATGCCCTTTAACTTTATAACACACCCCATTATTTTTCATTTATCTCATTATCCGCACGGGTCCCCATTATTTTTCATTTATCTCATTATCCGCACGGGTGTGTTATAAAGTTAAAGGGCATGCAACTAACCAGTCATTTATTGCCCTATGGCAGGCTGGTTAGCTCTTGCCTATTGTATTGATGTATAGTGATTCCTAATCTGTTATCGACTTTTGTAGTGTTTTAGTGTTCTCATAGAAGGGGACGATCAAGATGGCGACGAGGGGGTGACTTTAGTGAAGGTGGTGCCTACATCATCACCATCATCAGCATGATTTTCTTTACTTGTAGGCCTCTCACAAGGGTCATTATTATCATACTTGTTGGCATATTGTATTGATGTATATGTTTATAGGAAACGTTGACATTGTGAAAACATTATCTTTGTTTCTAGGAATCTTGAGTGTGAAAGCAATATTAGACTTAGGTTGCAAAGAATTTTGCACCAACTGAAATTATTTTATATTATTTATAATTTGATTTTAATATATATATATATATATAATTACAAAATTCACAAAAAAAAATTAGGTGGTTATTTATCAAAACAGATGAAAAATACACCAAAAATTTTTTTATATTATTTTTACAAAAGATTAATTTAAATTCCAAAATATATTTTTTATTTAAAATAACCATAATATTTTTTATATTTACAATTAATTAATATTGTTATTATCCCTATAATTTTATCAATTAACAATTCTTGTTAAATTATATTTCTATTTAATTAATCATAAATCATTATTATAATGATACTAAAATTAATAATATTATGTTATTTAATTTTAAATTATATAATTATATATCTATATCTATATCTATAATATATATTTATATATATATATATATTATTTTATTATTTTTTGGATAATTGGAAAAAATGCTTATTATTTTTGTTATAGAGAATTTATTTCCCAAGTAACATGTGGTATTCATATCGAGGACATTGTTGTAATGATTTCAAGCAATAAATTCCCTTCATCTTGTCTATATGGTCTTAGATAGATGGGGCATTGGGTGCATTGTTAAGGCACTCCTAGATGTTAAGTCACCAGTTCAATTCCCCACCATAGTCAGGTGTTATTCTTGGATATTACCATTATGTAGTCTCACCACCATAGTTAGGTGTTATTCTTGGATATTACCATTATGTAGTCTCACCATTGACCAAACTTACAAAAAAAAAATCCCTAATATTTGTTACTAAGTGTCTATTGTACAAAAATAAGATAAATAATATGGAGAACAATAAACCTTATGAGATTGCTTCAAATCCTAGCTGAAACCACTCATGACTCAAATGGACTTGACATAAAGATGGAAAGCATTGGTTAAATCATTGGGAAATCAATAAAAAGGTCACTCTCCAAAATAATATCAATATAAAAAATGATTTTGATGAGACTAAATTGCTCATAAATAGCTAATTCCTCAAAAAATGGCCATAAATAGACTACTATATAAAATAAACCAATCTAGCATTATGCAAAAAGAAATTATAATTAATTTGAAAAAAATTAGTTAAGAACTTTCAAAAATGTTTGCTAGCTTTGAATTAAATTTTATCTATTCCACTGGAAGGTAAGGAGGGAACATTGTTGGTTGAATGAAATCTGATTTTACCCTTTCTAATTTAAGGGATTTTGCAATAGGTATGGGGACTTTCTTGTTCACTCTAGAACTAGGAAAACATATCATTATTTTGAATTCATATGGATAAGGTGGAGTATTGGGATACCTTCTTTAAAATGGATTATATTTAAAGTAGTTTAGTCACGTCGGGGAGGAGATTTAAATATATTTTGTAAGATTGAAAATCATGGGACCAGTTTTTCAAGTTGATTAGTTCTCTAGTGATTGAGATTTAAATATATTTTGTAAGATTGAAAATAATGAGACCAGTTTTTCAAGTTGATTAGTTCTCTAGTGATTTTATATTAACTCTGAGAAGAAAAAAATTAATGGATATTCATCTCGCCAAACTAATTCCAACATGGAAAAATAAGTGATTTAAAAAAGTTAATATTACAAAGGCGACTAGCCAAGAACTGGTGACTTAACATTTTATTTTTTTTATTGTCTCCTAATAAAATGACTTTTTAATTTTATGAAAAGAATTTTGTAAACCATTCAAAGATGTTTGAAAACCTTACCATCGAAACTTAAGAGAATATAATCTCATAAAATTTCGTTAAAAAATAAAAGAAAGAAGTGAAACTTATAGCTAAACCATGACAAAGAGACCACAAAAAATTATAGAACTCTTAGGGAAGTGGAGAGCGACATACCCTACTGGGAAGTGAGAAAGAATGGAACCTCAAAAGAAATGCCCGATGGCACCATGAAGGTGACAATAAAAAAATAAAATCTTATAATATGCAAATGGCACCATGAAGGAGACAATAAAAAAAATAAAATCTTATAATATGCAAATTGTAGGAGAATGAAGTCGGTGTAGAAAAATTAACAAAGGAATGACGTATGGGAAACAAATTTTAATGTTACAGTTGTAGAAGTTAATTACTTCCAATCCCTTTCGAGAAAGGAATCTCGGGCCATAATAGTAGGGGTAATGCTATTGTCAAAATGTTTTTTTAATTATTTTAATCATCACGAAAATCATGCCTTCATGAGGAATTTTATAATTATATATATTTTTTTAACTTTTTGGAGTTTCAAGGGACAAAAGCCTACTTGCAGATGGCTTTCGTACTACGAATTTCTTTTATAGTATTATGGTTTTTGTTTTTAAGATATTATGATTTTATTTTATATGAATATATTATAGATTTATTTGGTCAACCATTCATAGTAATAAAAGATTTTTTCTATCTTCATGGAAAAATCTAACCCCAGCAAAAGAAGATGTAGGTTAGGAATAAAACATTATTTTTTATTTTCTTAAATTACTCAAAAAAAAAATTAGAAATTAATATAAGAAATAAATGTGTGTATATGGGTAATTAAAGCTATGTATTTTTTACTAAATATGTCAAGTATTGGTCAAGTAATCTTATAAAAAAAAATCAAAATGTTTCAATAATCTAGAAAGTAATCAACTCAACCTTCATTTTGGTTGGAAACAAGTTGATTCGATAAGTAAGGCAAAGTACATATTAACTTTGATTTATGGGTAGGAATAAAATAATGAATAATTTATTTCCATGTGACATAAGTGATCAGAAGTAAAGGTTATTATATAGATGGACTAGTTGTGAATTAGGAGAGGTCAATTATATGGCATCATCATTGGCTAACTTATAGGAAGATTGGAATTGGAGAAAATCTATAATTGAATGGGAAATATATATAGACATTATAAAAACATAGTAATGTCAAAATAATATAGTATGATGATTTATATTTTCGGTCACTAAATATAAGTCAGACCTAAGTACCCGAAATGTGTTATAAAGCACTTAATGAGGAAGGGAGGATCGACATTTTTTTTATGGTGGAAAATCATCTAGAATAAATATCCCATCAAAAATAAATTAATATTCATGTGTTTGATATTATAAAATAATGATTCCATTTGAGATATTCTATAGAAGAAGAATTTGATTAGAGGTAGTCATTGTAGCTTATTTGAGCAAGTAGAAGAAAACAATTTCCATATATCCATGATAGAGAAGGTTTGAAAATGTTGACATTGTAAAAGCACTATCTTTGTTTACCAAGAATCATAAATTTCTGAAAGAACTATGTGACAGTCAGTCAGGTTGGATAAGTCTTTTTCACAATCCATTAAATCTTATTATGGGTTGAAATTATGATATAAATTATTTTATACAATTTATATAATTCATGGTGTGATTTTATTAATTATGTTTTTATTTAAGATAAACATTAGCTATGAAATTATAAGCATATGGGATTGTCATTCGATAACTTAGAGGGGAATTGGAAATGGGGAAATATGTATTTATTTGGAAATATATATATAGCCATTATAAAACATAGTAATGTAAAAATAATATAGTATGATGATAATTTTTTCTGGTCACTAAATCCAACTTAGACCTATGCACCTAGAATAGGTTTTAAAGAACTTAATGAGGAAGGGAGGATGAACATTTATGATGCTAGAAGATCATCTTGAATTTAAAGATACCATCAAAAAGCAAAGGATTCATGTGTTTGATTAAGGTGGAAATTGAAGTATTTTATTTATGGTTGAGACTGATTTTTTGTTTTTGTTAGTATTTGTTAATTTGTTAATGTAAATATTATTTTGTTATTTTTAAATGTAATGTGACATAGGAGGTAAGAAGTACAGCCTATTATATCACTATATCGGTTGTGAAATAGGAGAGGTAAAGCATACAACATCATCATCGTCTAACCTATAGGGATATTCGAATTGGGAAAAATATGTAGTTGCAAGGAAGAGATATATAGACATTATAAAAGATATTAATGTCATAATAATATAATATGAAGATCATTTCTGGTCACTAAATCCAACTTAAACATATGTACATGGATAAGGTCATAAGGCACTTAACGAGGAAGGGAGGATCAACATTTCTAATGGTGGAAAATCATCTAGATATTATTGATCCCATCAAAAAACAAAATATTCATGTGTTTGATCTTATAGAATAGGGATTCCACTTCACATCTTCTACAAAAGAGAGATTTTATTAGAGCTATTTGTTGTAGCTTATGTTAACAAGTAGAAGAAAACAATCTACATATATTCATGATAGAGGAGGTTTGAAAGTGTTGACATTACAAAAGCACTATATTTTTTTATCATGAATCTTGAGATTGTGAAAGCACTATGTGAGAGTTAGGGTGGAAACTTGTTTTTCACAATCCATTTAACCATGTTATTGATTGAAATTAGGATACTAATTATTTTATACAATTTATACAATCCATGGCATAGTTTTGTTAATAATATTTTTCTATAAAATAATCAATAAATATAAAATTATAAGTCAATCATAGAGATTCATCATTGCCTAACCTATAAGGAGATTGGAATTGGGGAGATTTGTAGTTGAATGGAAAATATATGTAGACATTATAAAGGATACTAATGTTAGAATAGTATCGTATGATTATCAATTTTTTTATCATTAAATGCAACTCTTATATATGTACCCATATTTGGATATAAATCACTTAATGAGGAATGGAGGATCAATATTTTTTATGGTGGAAAATCATCTAGAAATGAACAATCCTATAACACCCTCCTACGACATTTACCCAAGCTAACGAGTCCACCGTAGTAAACATGTCATTAAGAGTTATAACAATATGATTCAATTCCCCATGTATAGTTAAGAAGGTGGAACTGACATGAAAAAATGAAACTAACCTTCCTCATAACCTCTAGGACCTTTAGGATCCAACCATCCCCTTCAAGTGCCCAACCCCTGAGAGAACTTGTTTTTTCACTGCATTAGAGCCTCAATGGCTCCTATGACAAGGGATGTATGTAGAAGATCCATGATAGGTTAACCCGATAATGCAATATAAATCAAAGCAGAATACTATAACCTACTTATACTATCAATTTGTGAAAGCTTAAATATCGAGCTAAAAAATATAACTAGAAGAAGAAGAATCAATGGCACAATACACATGAAGATACTTTTGTCCTTTTTCTTTGTCCTTTTTCTACCTTTGTCCTTTTTCTTTTTGTACACATACTCGATTGGTTTCCAAACCTGGAAAACACCTAGTGCCTTTTTATTTTCTTCAATCACATTCAGATACACAATGTACATCAAAACACATGCATCGATACAAATGTTTGACATGACACAATACATACACCTACACTTGATATACACCACGACACATACACCTATATTTGGTATACAAAACAACACAATACATCCTCCTACATCCAGTGTACAACACAATACACATAGTACAACACAATGAATACACATGTCATGATGCCATGACTAGATAATGAACATACGTAGTACCTCATATAGACAACACAACATGTATGACTTGTGCACAATACCACATGTATATTAGTGCCACATGTAAAACATGTACACAACACCACCTTCACAACATGTACACAACAACACATGTACGCAGCACCACCTACACGACATGTACACAATGCCACATGTACACTACACTACCTATACAACATGTAAAAAACACCAAATGTACACAACACAATATGCATGACATGTACATGACACCACATGTATACATCACCACCTGAACGACATGTAAACAACACCACCTACACACAACACCACATGTACAACATGTACACAACAGAAGATGCACATAGCACCACTTGTACCTTCATGCACACATCACCATATGTACGTAGAATGACATGTACAACATACACACAACACCATATGTACATAGCACCGCATATACAACAAGTACATAGTACCATATGTACACAACACCTCATATCCAACATACGTAGAGCACCATATGCAGATAATAACGCATATCCAACATGCCTGTAGTACAATATGTACACAACAACACACATAAAACATGTACATAACACCATCTATACCTGGCACTACATATGCAATATACACACAATACCATATATACAATAGGCACAGAACATCATATGTACATGTTGGGTGTGAGATCCCCCAAGGGTAGTTTTGGGGCTAAAAGCCCATATTTTGGTCAAATTTTGTAATCAAGTGTAAAGACTCTACATTTTGTGGTCGCGGAGCATGTAGGTGTTAAATAGTCATAGGGTTGTCTGCCCTTATTTTGGATATTTAATGTTGGCTGTAAAAGATCCACCCATGGTTTGTGGACCATGGGATTGTATAAATAGAGCTAAGCTCTAAGTAGTTTGAGAAGAAGAATAGAGGATAGACACACAACGATATGATGTATGAGAGATAGCTCTGAGGTAGAAGTATAAGTTTGTGTCGTAGCATAGGTAGAGGCTCTGCAGTTGAGTGCGTAAAGGCCTAGGGTAGAAGTCCGCAAATGAGTGTGTGGACCCTTATAGCTGACTGTGTGCGATGGGTTGAGTCTATAATCATAAAAATTATCAATATAGAGAAGTATTCTACGATTTATGCGTCTTTATTTCATGTTTATGCATCCTGTTATGTTGGGTATGAATTTAACTTATAATGCTTATATAATGCGTGAATGTTTGTAAATGTCTTGGTTAAGTGAATGCAAGCAAGAATATCTGTTTATGTGAAGCTAACTAAGATCGAATAATAAGATAAGTAGGACACTTAGCCTAGTTTGGGAGATATCGAAATTGCTGCCCTAGTAGGCGAAAGTCCCTAAGTCGTAGGTTAGAGCTGCACGAAGGTCAATCGTGCACTTTCGCGAAGGTATTGAAAGTCAAAATAGAGGGTTTATCTTACAATCACTAGAGCGAGATCACATGCGCGAATGCAGGGATAGAAGAGATCAAACGACATCAAAACCATCTCAAGGGTGCCAAAACTTGGTTCCAACATCCCCCCATACTGCTTCAGTTGAGACTTTGGTCCGCACTCCCCGAGCTAATGCCAAAAGGGCCAGTAGTTTATGGATTTGTTTGGCTAACTAACTCTGAACCTAGGTCAGGCCCCCTCAAGCGAACAAATGGCATTGTTGCCGAGACTAGAATCTGCATAACAGATGTGTGATGTCATATCACTAGAATCCAACTAAGAAGGATACTGGAGACTGGTTGTATAGAAAAATTCGTGAATTCACGGCACAGGAGAACAGAAACTTGCGACTCACAAAGGAATAGTGGTTGGACCGGTACTTGTATACAATGATCCACGAGATCTTTTTCTTCTCTTTCACTATTGAGCTATACAAGTGGATCGTGAAGCTAGCAGATAGCCAAGGAAGGTGGAAACTTGATGGTCCTATTGTGTGGGCCCCAGAGCTAGTGCGAAGGTCGGAAGCATCAAAGGATAAGATCACCCGCGTTGTCAATCATTGGCTCGATCATGTCAGAGGAGTATTTGTAACTGAATTTGTGGTCGACACCTTTGTCAGCTATAGTGAGGCAGAGCGACTTTTTTTCAAAGGACAACAAGGTAAGTACTTAAAATCTTTGAATAGTTGGATTAAAATGTTGTTGTGCAAAAAATAGGTTATGCAAGTACCTTGATGTTTGGGACTATGTGAAGCAAAAAGACTTATAGGAACGAAGGAAATAAGGGTCTGAAGTACAACCCCTTGATTTCACCTCCACAAAGAGACGAAGAAGGGATAGCGAAGGTTTCTCCGCAAAGTACTATTTAGTTAATAAGACAATGATTCTTGCGAATCCCACCTCTGACTTCACCACCATCACCTCCGACTTTGCCCGTACCACCTCCACCTCTATCGCAGTTCAGTATGGAAAACACGGTGAAGTTGCCTTTGTTCAAAGGCTTGGGAAATGAGGACCCAGATATATTCTGGTTCATTGTGAGGTTTGTATGTGAATCTCAGGGTGTTACAGATGATCATATAAAGAAGGCGACACTAGTTAATGCTCTGCAAGATCGTGTGTTAACCTGGTATATTAAGTACTCTAACAATAACGTGAATGCTGGAGTAGCGGGCATCCAGGGAGAACTAAATAGGGAATTTAGCATGCCTAAATCTAAGGGGTAGTCAATTGTGGGATTCAAAGAGATCGTGATGCAACTAGATGAGTCGCCTTGGGAACTAGATCAAAGGCTAAAATGTACAATGCATGAAGCCAACATGAATTTGATAGATGGACAACATCGCGAGTGGTTTGTGGCTTCTTTACTAGCACACTTAAGGAGTGCGCTATCATAGCAGAAGATAAAAACTCAAGTAGAGGCCTTGGAGATTGCCATGAGACTACATGAGACTTCGATGCAGAATCCTAATCTAGGAGTTCAATAGATTCATGCGCAGCTGAAGAATCTGTGCCTTGAGATGCAAAGTCTAAAGCAAGAGAGGATAGTTTGGCTAGAGATACGTGAGGAGGTATGGTGCTTGAAATGCACGAGTCAGGGTCATGAAAAAGACCATTGCCTAGTCTTTGCAAATTACCTTGCACGAGAAAAATTGATGCCTTTAAGGCCAGAAGCTCAAGCAAGACCTAGTGCGGGGCCTACATTATGGTGTGCTATCTGTCAAGTAGCTAGAAAACATAAAATAAAATAAAATTATAAATAATATAAAATAATTTCAGCTAGCG
>APFE030248976.1:81721-101777 GCA_000404065.3 Pinus taeda
TATATATATATATAATTATGATTTTTTGGATAATTGGAAAAAATGCTTATTATTTTTGTTATAGATAATTTATTTCTTGTAATGATTTCAAGCAATAAATGCCCTTCATCTTGTCTATATGGTCTTAGATAGATGGGGCATTGGGTGCATTGTTAAGGCACTCCTAGATGTTAAGTCACCAGTTCAATTCCCCACCATAGTCAGGTGTTATTCTTGGATATTACCATTATGTAGTCTCACCACCATAGTTAGGTGTTATTCTTGGATATTACCATTATGTAGTCTCACCATTGACCAAACTTACAAAAAAAAAATCCCTAATATTTGTTACTAAGTGTCTATTGTACAAAAATAAGATAAATAATATGGAGAACAATAAACCTTATGAGATTGCTTCAAATCCTAGCTGAAACCACTCATGACTCAAATGGACTTGACATAAAGATGGCAAGCATTGGTTAAATCATTGGGAAATCAATAAAAAGGTCACTCTCCAAAATAATATCAATATAAAAAATGATTTTGATGAGTCTAAATTTCCCATAAATAGCTAATTCCTCAAAAAATGGCCATAAATAGACTACTATATAAAATAGACCAATCTAGCATTATGCAAAAAGAAATTATAATTAATTTGAAAAAATTAGTTAAGAACTTTCAAAAATGTTTGCTAGCTTTGAATTAAATTTTATATATTCCATTGGAAGGTAAGGAGGGAACATTGTTGGTTGAATGAAATCTGATTTTACCCTTTCTAATTTAAGGGATTTTGCAATAGGTATGGGGACTTTCTTGTTCACTCTAGAACTAGAAAAACATATCGTTATTTTGAATTCATATGGATAAGGTGGAGTATTGGGATACCTTCTTTAAAATGGATTATATTTAAAGTAGTTTAGTCACGTCGGGGAGGAGATTTAAATATATTTTGTAAGATTGAAAATTATAGGGACCAGTTTTTCAAGTTGATTAGTTTTCTAATGATTTTATATAAACTCCGGGAAGAAAAAAAATTAATGGATATTCATCTCGCCAAACTAATTCCAACATGGAAAAATAAGTGATTTTAAAAAGTTAATATTACAAAGGGGACTAGCCAAGAAATGATTTGATTGATTAGCGGTTCTCTCCCAAAAACATTCTAACCATGATCTTTACATTCTAAAAATAACTCTCTCATAAGAGAAATTAGAAAATCATTTTATTATATCCAAAAATAGTTGAAGGAAAAGAATTTTATAAACCATCAAAACTTAAGAGAATATAATCTCATAAACTTAAGAGAATATAATCTCATAAAATTTCGTTAAAAAGTAAAAGAAAGAAAAAAGTGAAACTTGTAGCTAAACCATGACAAAGAGACCAAAAAAAGATGATAGAACTCTTAGGGAAGTGGAGAGCAACATAGCATGATATTGTAGTAGTGAGGGATTCGATTATATGTTTGAGAAAGAATGTAACGTCAAAAGAAATGCTCGATGGCACCATGAACGTGACAATAAAAAAATAAAATCTTATAATATGCAAATGGCACCATGAAGGTGACAATAAAAAAATAAAATCTTATAATATGCAAAAAGGTGCCAATAAAAAAAAAAACAAAGGAATGACGTATTGGAAACAAATTTTAATGTTACAGTTGTAGAAGTTAATTACTTCCCATCCCTTTCGAGAAAGGACTCTCGGGCCATAATAGTAGGGGTAATGCTATTGTCAAAATGTTTTTCTAATTATTTTAATCATCACGAAAATCATGCCTTCGTGAGGAATTTTATAATTATTATTATTTTTTTTAACTTTATGGAGTTTCAAGGGACAAAAGTCTTGCAGATGGCTCTCGTACTATGAATTTCTTTTATAGTATTATGGTTTTTGTTTTTAAGATATTATGATTTTATTTTATAGGAATATATTATAGATTTATTTGGTCAACCATTCATAGTAATAAAAGATTTTTTCTATCTTCATGGAAAAATCTCACCCCAAGATGGAGGTTAGGAATAAAACATTATTTTTTATTTTCCTAAATCACTCAAAAAAAAATATTTAGAAATTAATATAAGAAATAAGTGTGTGCATATGGGTAATTAAAGTTATGCATTTTTTTCTTGAATATGTCAAGGATTGGTCAAGTAATCTTATAAAAAAAAAATCAAAATGTTTCAATGATCTAGAAAGTAATCAACTCAGCCTTCATTTTGGTTGGAAACAAGTTGATTTGGTAAGTAAGGCAAAGTACAAATTCACTTTGATATATGGGTAGGAATAAAATAATGAATAATTTATTTCCATGTGATATAAGTGATAAGAAGTAAAGGTTATTATATAGATGGACTAGTTGTGACTTAGGAGAGGTCAATTATATGGCATCATCATTGGCTAACTTATAGGAAGATTGGAATTGGAGAAAATCTATAATTGAATGGAAAATATATATAGACATTATAAAATCATAGTAATGTCAAAATAATATAGTATGATGATTTATATTTTCGGTCACTAAATATAAGTCAGACCTATGTACCCGAAATGTGTTATAAAGCACTTAATGAAAAAGGGAGGATCAACCTTTTTTTTTATGGTGGAAAATCATCTAGAATAAATATCCCATCAAAAAGAAATTAATATTCATGTGTTTGATATTATAAAATAAGGATTCCATTTGAGATATTCTATAGAAGAAGAATTTGATTAGAGGTAGTCATTGTAGCTTATTAATTCATGGTGTGATTTTATTAATTATGTTTTTATTTAAGATAAACATTAGCTATGAAATTATAAGCATATGGGATTGTCATTCGATAACTTAGAGGGGAATTGGAAATGGGGAAATATGTATTTATTTGGAAATATATATATAGCCGTTATAAAACATAGTAATGTAAAAATAATATAGTATAATGATAATTTTTTCTGGTCACTAAATCCAACTTAGACCTATGCACCTAGAATAGGTTTTAAACAACTTAATGAGGAAGGGAGGATGAACATTTATGATGCTAGAAGATCATCTTGAATTTAAAGATACCATCAAAAAGCAAAGGATTCATGTGTTTGATTCAGGTGGAAATTGAAGTATTTTATTTATGGTTGAGACTGATTTTTTGTTTTTGTTAGTATTTGTTAATTTGTTAATGTAAATATTATTTTATTATTTTTAAATGTAATTTGACATAGGAGGTAAGAAGTACAGCCTATTATATCACTATATCGGTTGTGAAACAGGAGAGGTCAAGCATACAACATCATCATCATCTAACCTATAGGGATATTCGAATTGGGAAAAATATGTAGTTGCAAGGAAGAGATATATAGACATTATAGAAGATAGTAATGTCATAATAATATAATATGAAGATCATTTCTGGTCACTAAATTCAACTTAAACATATGTACATGGATAAGGTCATAAGGCACTTAACAAGGAAGGGAGGATCAACATTTATAATGGTGGAAAATCATCTAGATATTATTGATCCCATCAAAAAACAAAATATTCATGTGTTTGATCTTATAGAATAGGGATTCCACTTCACATCTTCTACAAAAGAGAGATTTTATTAGAGCTATTTGTTGTAGCTTATGTTAACAAGTAGAAGAAAACAATCTACATATATTCATGATAGAGGAGGTTTGAAAGTGTTGACATTACAAAAGCACTATATTTTTTTATCATGAATCTTGAGATTGTGAAAGCACTATGTGAGAGGTAGGGTGGAAACTTGTTTTTCACAATCCATTTAACCATGTTATTGGTTGAAATTAGGATACTAATTATTTTATACAATTTATACAATCCATGGCATAGTTTTTTTAATAATATTCTTCTATAAAATAATCAATAAATATAAAATTATAAGTCAATCATAGAGATTCATCATTGCCTAACCTATAAGGAGATTGGAATTGGGGAGATTTGTAGTTGAATGGAAAATATATGTAGACATTATAAAGGATACTAATGTTAGAATAGTATCGTATGATTATCAATTTTTTTATCATTAAATGCAACTCTTATATATGTACCCATATTTGCATATAAATCACTTAATGGGGAATGGAGGATCAATATTTTTTATGGTGGAAAATCATCTAGAAATGAACAATCCTATAACACCCTCCTACAACATTTACCCAAGCTAACGAGTCCACCGTGGTAAACATGTGATGAAGAGTTATAACAATATGATTCAATTCCCCATGTATAGTTAAGAAGGTGGAACTGACATGAAAAAATGAAACTAACCTTCCTCATAACCTCTAGGACCTTTAGGATCCAACCATGCCCTTCAAGTGCCCAACCCCTGAGAGAACTTGTTTTTTCACTGCATTAGAGCCTCATTGGATCCTATGACAAGGGATGCATGTAGAAGATCCATGATAGGTTAACCCGATAATGCAATATAAATCAAAGCAGAATACTATAACCTACTTCTACTATCAATTTGCGAAAGCTTAAAGATCGAGCTAAACAATATAACTAGAAGAAGAAGAATCAATGGCACAATACACATGAAGATACTTTTCAGGAAGCCTCAACTAAAAACCCCACACTATTGTATTATCATACATGGTAGAAATACATAGGAATTATAGAAAGCCTTAGCTCTCGCAGCTAGCCAGCTCTCAGTACAATCCTCACAGATGCTCACAGGCAATTTGGGCTTCTCTCTAGCCTTCCTCTCTACCCTCCAAGCTCCTATTTCCTTGAGTTGTTCCTTGTGGATGATTTTCCTATTACCAAGTGGAAAACCGAGCCTTCAAAACTGCGCAATCATCAAGGATGAATCCTTGACTACATGCATGAGTTTTCTGCATGAGAAAACACATGCAACTGATAGTACATTGTCCTTGAACATTAATCTCAATTGGGTCTTTCTCAGAATAGACATGCATGAGTTTCTAATGAGGGAATCTTCAGTTAACTGGAGTAGCACTAGTTGAGTGCATTAATGCATGAACTGATTGTTAACTCAATATTTGTTCCTCAAACAATTTGGAACTAATTTAACTGGACTTAGCTCAGTAAACTAACTAACTAATTACAACTAAAATATAACTCAATCTTATCTCCTTAATTTAAGGGTTAACTCTTGCATGACTTCAAAAAGACTTCTAACTTGAATTTTTCCAACTAATTAATTTAAAATAAATTAATTAATTATTTCCAAGTAGCGTTTAAGACTAAATTCAATTTTAATTCACAATTTAATTCAAGGACAAATTAAATTCGAATATTCTTGTTGCCATATTTCAACACTCCCTCTCAACAAGAAAGGGATTATCTGCGACCTCAATCTTGTCTCTATGGAACTCAAATTTACACTTTTACAATGCCTTTGTCAAAATGTTAGCATCTTGCTCCTCTGTTGAATTATATTACAGCAACATGATGCTCTTGACCTGTGAAAAGCCACGGGCAACAAATCTTGGCTTATGCTTCTCCACACTACCATCAACAGCTTGCTTTACCTCTTAAAGCCAACGGGAATTCACAACTAACTTGTTCTTCGATCTCAGAACCACGTCCCAAACAATGTTACGAACTATGGAGTCATACTCCTCCACCATAGCATCAACCCAAATCGGGTTCTGCATTTATTCCTCAAAGGAATATGGCTCAGTCTCAACACATTCCCCAACAAGGGCCATGTATCTAGTGTACCTCTTAGGTGACCTCCTATGTCTGTGCTGAGAAGATGGTGCTCCCAAATTCCCTCTCGCATCCTCCAATGATCTGTCAGCTTCTCTTGTGCGCTTCCATCCATCTCTTGAAGACTCTGCTTTAGTGGATGTCTCCACTCCTAGAACCTCTACATGCAGCTGCTCTACACCAGTTTGAGGCTCCTCCTCCTTAGGAAACAACAGTTCCTCCACAACCTGTAGTTGGAGCTCCCTCTCATGGGAAACTCGCATGGCCTTCTACTCATCAAACTTGAGATCTCTGTGAACCACTGTCCTCCGACTAGTATGTAAGTACACCCAATTGTTGTGAGATGTATTAGTGTACCCCACAGATATCCCCACCTTTTTTGTCGTCTCAATCTTCTTTCGTGCATCTTTCGTCACATGTTAGTATACCGATGAGCCAAATATCCTGAAGTGACCCACATCTAGTCTCTTACTATAGAAAGATTCCTCTGGTGTCTTCATCCCAAGTATGCGATGTGGGCTTCTATTCTGCAAATAGACTGTTGTGTTGCATGCCTCAGCCCATAAGTGAAGTGGTAGGCCTTGGTCATGCAACATTTCCCATGCTTCCCCTACAATAGTTCTATTCTTCCTCTCGGCCACCGCATTTTGTTGTGGGTTATGAGGTGCTGTCAACTCCCATTTAATTCCTTCTCCTGCGTTGAAGTCGTTAAACTCCTGAGATACATATTCTCCACTGTTGGCGCTTCTCAAGGCCTTGATTTTCTTCCTTGACTCTTTCTCGACCAAAGCTTTGTACTCAAAAAACTTTGTGAAAGTTTGGTCCTTCTTCTGCATGAAATTAATCCATCATTTACGAGAATAGTCATCAATGAAGATCACATAATACCTTTGCTTCGTTGTGGATACCGTCAAGAATGGTCCACACAAATCAGTATGAACTTGCTCTAAGATAGCCTCTGCCCGACTGTCTCGATCATGAAAGGAAGACTTGGTGTACTTTCCCAAGGCACAACCTTTGCATGTGTCAACTTGCTCAAGTTTACCTTCGGGAAGCCCTGTAGATATCTGTTGCATTATCTTCAAAGCCCCATGATGCAAATGACCCAACCACCTATGCCACAACTTGCCAATGTCTTGGCTTTGCACCAATTCTGCTTTCATACTCAATCCTTCACAATCATCTACCTCTACTTCATAAAGATTCTTCACCCAAATCCCTATCCTCTTGTTCTGACTCGTGGCTATGTGTCCTAGGAACGCATTTCCTTTACTGAAGACAATATCATAGCCTTTGTCCTCCAACATTGCAACTGATACCAAGTTCATCTTCAGTCCATGCACATACATCACATTTGTCAAGGTGAGAGGAGCTCCATGCTCCCTCTGAGAAGAAATCGTGCCCACTCCTAAAACACTATACGTTCCGTCGTCAGCCATATTTATGTGAATATTTAGGTCTTTCTCCTCCAAGGCATTGAATAAATTTTTTTCACTGGTCATGTGGAATGAGGCTCCACTTTCAAGATACCAGACGCAACCCATCATCAATGGCACCATGCATGCGAAGAGCATAAAGTCCATTTCGAAGAGAAATGCTAATGCCTCACCTTCCAATCCTTCTGAGGATGATCCCTTCTTGGACTTCTTCAATGGGAAATTAGTCGCATAATGTCCCATCTTGTGACAATTAAACTGTCTTACTTTAGACATGTCACCCTTCTTCCCTCCATGAGAAGAATTCGATTTGAAATGGGAAGCCTTCCCCTTCCCTTTCCTTGCTTTACTTGCTAAGGCCAGATTTTATTCATCAACATTCTTGGATGAAGAACCATCATGTGTGTTCCTCCTGATATCCTCCTACATAAGATTCGACCACAATCGTTCCCAATTTGGCAGTTTCTCCCTTCTATTCATAGAGTCCTGGTAGCTATTCCAACTCTTTGGAAGGCCAAGGAGAGCGAGGCTCACCATATCATTATTCGCAGTAGTTATTCCCACACTACCAAGCTCATCTCTGCAAGTGGTGAGATTGTTAAGATATGTGGAAATAGTATCGCCCTTCTCGATCTTGATTCTTTGAAGCTTATCCTTAAGTGCCAATTTCCTCTAGTCACTACTATTCTAGTAGAGGTCCTTCAATGTCTTTCACATTAAAAATGGAGTATCCTTCCTATGGAGACTCGAGACAATACAGACTCGAACTCCCTCAAGGATGATCCATCTTGCCTTCACCACACACTTCTTCCACTCAGCCAATTCTTTTTCATTAGTTTAAGCTGACTTTGGGATTTCTTGATCAATGAATTCCTTCAAGCAATTGTCTTCTAATACATCCTCCATCCTATCTTTCCATGTTATGTAATTTGAGCCACCTTCCAAGGCATACTCGAGTCTCAAGACATAGAACACCATTTTCCAACCTTGAAGTATGATATGAATTTGATTTGCACCTGAAATCCTGAACTTCAAACTTCAAATTCTCTTCTTAGTATATTTTTCACAACTCTAATACCATGTAGAAAATCCATGATAAGTTAACCCGATAATGCAATATAAATCAAAGCATAATACTATAACCTACTTCTACTATCAATTTGTGAAAGCAAAAAGATCGAGCTGAACAATATAACGAGGAGAAGAAGAATCAATGGCACAATACACATGAATATGCTCTTGGGGAAAGCCTTAGCTAAGAACCCCACACTATTGTATTATCATACATGGTGGAAATACATAGGAATTATACAAAGCCTTAGCTCTCACAGCTAGCTAGCTCTCAATACAATCCTCACAGATGCTCACAAGCAATCTTGGATTCTCTGCAGCCTTCCTCTCTGCCCTCCAAGCTCCTATTTCCTTGTGTTGTTCCTTGTGGATGATTTGCCTATTACCAAGTGCAAAATCAAGCCTTCAAAACTAGGCAATCCTCAAGGATGAATCCTTGACTGCATGCATGAGTTTTCTCCATGAGAAAACACATGCAACAGATATTACACTGTCCCTAAACATTAATCTCAACTGGGTCTTTCTCAGAATAAACATTCATGAGTTTCTAATGAGGGAATCTTCAGTTAACTCGAGTAGCATTAGTTGAGTGCATTAATGCATCTACTGACTGTTAACTCACTATTAGTTCCTCAAATAGTTTGGAACTAATTTAACCGGACTTAGCTCAGTAAACTGAGTTAACTAATTACAACTCAAATATAACTCAATATTATCTACTTAATTTAAGGGATAATTCTTGCATGACTTCAGAAATACTTCTAACTTGAATTTCTCCAACTAATTAATTTAAAATTAATTAATTAATTAATTCCAAGTAGTTATTAAGACCAAATTTGATTTTAATTCACAATTTAATTCAAGGACAAATTAAATTAGAATATTCTTGTTGCCATATTTCAATAATGCATGCGACTGGGACCCTCCAGTCACTCTCACAACAAGAAATCCATGTGATTGTGGCCTTTGTCATGAAGTTTTGTGTCAATGACGTGAGTTTATGTGCCACTTTTTCCGGACCAGGACATAGGGCACTGCCCATAACTTCATGAAAATTCTATAAATGACAAATAACTTCAGAAAAAGCGTACTAATGCAAAAACTTTAACAAGTAATTGATCTGACCCTTAGTATCCATGATAGGCATTTCATCAAACAAATCAAAATATGTAATCTATAAGTAACAAGAATAAATATGAGCATAGGGGTCTCATTTTTATATGAGAATCATCAAAGAGGATTAATATCTCCTCACAGTAGCTGCATTTTTATCTATTAAGTCATTTATTAATTAGCATTTCATATACTAACAAAAACATGATGAGATCCATACTTCATAAGTATCATAAACATGCTTATAACCAAAAAATAACCAGAGATATATCAATGACGAAACAACCATTAAGGCCACATAATATTAAGCACATTTACTGATGAAATGCCAAAAGAAAGGGAGCTCTTATTAACATATGCAAATCCAACCAAGTTAGGGACTTCCACATACTATCCAACCATAAATTGGGATGAGACAAATATATCTTTCAACAAATAACACCCACACCATATTATAAGCATGAATGTGGGATCTCCTTAAACAAATCAAACAAAACCAAACCAGGGCTTCTAGAGGAAAATGCACCTCAACCCTCAACTAGTGATTCCTCATGGTCAAACATCAATAACCATCAACATATCGGTCTCTACTTAAGTTGTCCAAGGCTCTACAGCATTTGTTTCAACCAAGGCTTCCAAGGCTTGTAACTCAACCCATAACTTCTATTGGGCTCTAGAGCGTTTGCCTAACCAACGCTTTGAGGGCTAGTAACTCAACCACCAAGGACTCTAGAGCATTTTCAAACCAAGACTACAAGGACTAGTAACTCAACCCAAGATGTATAGGTATTCCAGAGCTTTTTTCCAACCAAGGCTCCAGGAACTAGTAACTCAACCCATAACCGTAAGGAACATGAGAACCAACCAGAAAATAAGAGGAAAGAAACCCACAACACCATGGTTATCCAGAAAATGGAAAGTATAGGCAAAACTAATGTCAATCCAGGAAAAATTCCATGCCAATGGCAAGTCATAACCAAGAAACCACATGCATGTTCCATGCATAACAAAACTATCAAGAAAATCATAGATGCAACTTGGTACCTTGCAGCAAAACCCATTTTAGTTGTTGATTCCAATGTCCTCTTACACTTTCATGCTCTTCCTTTGCCTTGTTTATCCAAATCCAAAGTACACCACACTCTCCAACTGTCATCCAAGAAATTCTAAGTGTCCAAGAGTATGATAGCAAAAGTCTCTGCACTGATCCTCAGAAGCCTTTTTATCATTGAAGACTTTATTTTCTTCATTTTCCTCCATTTTTCCTTAAATTTCCTTCTCATGCAAATACATGTGACCTTTCACCTTCCTTTTCTCTTGTTTTCCATTACTTTCATAAATAAATTCCAAATGATGCCTCTTTTTATTTCCCAATGCCTTTTCCAATTTCTATATGCATAATAAATTTAAAGTGACACCCCACTAGGATGTTTTTCCGACCATTCATTTTGGAATATGTGTCCCATAACCTTGGTATTATTTTTTTTTTACATGAATTTGTAACTATGGGTTGGTTGATACAGAACCCTCCCCCCAGGGGAACACCATCCTAGGTTTTCAATGACACCTACAACTAGAAAAACTAATGAAAAATCCAAAACATATTTATTTTGGGACTTTATACCACAACTCATTTCATTATTTATAATAATAGACACATATGCACATTTGTTCAACCAAGAAATAAAAGGATACGGTGCCTTCATCTGGAACAAGGGAACCTTGAGGCTCATATCTCCACCCTCAAAAGTAGTACCAGGATTCACCTCCTTACTAGGAAGTCGAGAATCCACTACCAAAGTCAAAACTACATCCAATGTCTAGCATTATGATCCTGTGTTGTTATCCTCTCAGTGAACAGTTACTAGCTCACTTTTCTACGGCACACTCTGAATGTGCATCTAATTCCATCCATAAATGTTAATGTCCTAAAAAAATCCATCCCCAACCTTCCATTCTCTTCTACATAATCCCTCGGAAAATCGAGTCAACCCCTTATGTGTAGTCACACACCATCCAATTTTTGTGGGAATCCCCTTCTCTGCTACACAGTCCCTCGAGAAACCCCTCCCTTGGAAAGCTTTCCTCACATTGGAAGATTCAAAAACCAAGGTCTATACATGCCTCAAAACCATCATACCAAACATAACATGCTCATGGAAATCAATGCACACTTTTGGGTACTAGTGTCCCATAATGGCCTTGGTCCTGAAGTGTTTTACCAACATACTGCTGCATGTTCCAATTCCTTTTACTAATGCTGCTAATTATTGTAGTTGGTTTCAACCACCCAACTAGGAATTTTCATGCTTTCATTTACTAAGCACATAATTTCCCTTAGATTTAAAATCATTTGAAATAAATTTTCATCATTCCTCATTGGTAACTCATCAATAAGGTACACTTGCAACTCTGTTCACTTCGAGTAAGAACAAGTCAAACTAGCTCTTATCCAAATCACCATGTATAAACATATCACATTTTGTTAGCTCAAAATACAACAATCATTGATCAATACCATGAATCACATGCAATCATCATAAACCAAAATCATATATCACATGTAACCATCATAAATCAGAATAATAGATCACACCAATAATAAAATAGAAATAAAATACTGATATTTATCCTTTAACAGGTCCTTTGCTTCTACCTTTGTCCTTTTTTTTTGTACACATACTCGATTGGTTTCCAAACCTGGAAAACACCCAGTGCCTTTTTATTTTCTTCAATCACATTCAGATACACAATGTACATCAAAACACATACATCGATACAAAATGTTTGACATGACACAATACATACACCTACACTTGATATACATCACGAAACATACACCTATATTTGGTATACAAAACAACACAATACATCCTCCTACATCCAGTGTACAACACAATACACATAGTACAACACAATGAATACACATGTCATGATGCCATGACTAGATAATGAACATACATAGTACCTCATATACACAACACAACATGTATGACATTCGCACAATACCACATGTACATTAGTGCCACATGTAAAACATGTACAGAACACCACCTTCACAACATGTACACATCAACACATGTACGCAGCACCACCTACATGACATGTACACAATGCCACATGTACACTACACTACCTATACAACATGTAAAAAACACCAAATGTACACAACACAATATGCACGACATGTACATGACACCACATGTATACATCACCACCTGAACGACATGTACACAAAACCACCTGCACACAACACCACATGTACAACATGTACACAACAGAAGATGCACATAGCACCACTTGTACCTTCATGCACACACCACCATATGTACGTAGAATGACATGTACAACATGCACACAACACCATATGTACATATCACTGCATATTCAACAAGTACATAGTACCATATCTACACAACACCTCATATCCAACATATGTAGAGCACCATATACGGATAACAATGCATATCCAACATGCCTGTAGTACAATATGTACACAACAACACATATAAAACATGTACATAACACCATCTATACCTGGCACTACATATGCAATATACACACAATACCATATATATAATAGGCACAGAGCATCATATGTGCATGTTGGGTGTGAGATCCCCCAAGGGTAGTTTTGGGGCTAAAAGCCCATATTTTGGTCAAATTTTGTAATCAAGTATAAAGACTCTGCATTTGTGGTCGTGGAGCACGTAGGTGTTAAATAGTCATAGGGTTGTCTACCCTTATTTTAGAAATGTAATGTTGGCTGTAAAAGATCCACCCATGGTTCGCAGACCATGGGATTGTATAAATAGAGCTAAGCTCTAAGTAGCTTGAGAAGAAGAATAGAGGATAGACACACAAAGATATGATGTATAAAAGATAGCTCTGAGGTAGAAGTCTAAGTTTGGATCGTAGTGTAGGTAGAGGCTCTGCAGCTGAGTGCGCAGAGGCCTAGGGTAGAAGTCCACAAATGAGTGTGTGGACCCTTACAACTGACTGCGCAGGATGGGTTGAGTCTATAATCATAAAAAATTATCAACATAGAGAAGTATTCTACAATTTATGCATCTTTATTTCATGTTTATGCATCCTGTTATGTTGTGTATGAATTTCACTTATAATGCTTATATGATGCGTGAATGTTTGTAAATGTGTTGGTTAAGTGAATGCAAGAAAGAATATCTTTTTATGCGAAGCTAACTAAGATCGACTAATAAGATAAGTAGGACACTTAGCCTAGTTTGGGAGATATCGCAGTTGCTGCCCTAGTAGCGTGAAAGTCCCTGAGTCGTAGGTTAAAGCTGCACGAAGTTCAATCGTGCACTTTCGCGAAGGTATTGAAAGTCGGAATAGAGGGTTTGTCTTACAAGCACTAGAGCGAGATCACATGCATGAATGTAGGGATAGAAGAGATCAAACGACATCAAAACCATCTCAAGGGTGCGAAAACTTGGTTCCAACATCCCCCATACTGCCTCAGTTGAGACTTCGGTCCATGCTCCCCGAGCTAATGCCAAAAGGGCCAATAGTTTATGGATTTGTTTGGCTAACTAACACTGAACCTTGGTCAGGCCCCCTCAAGCAAATAAATGGTACTGTTGCCGAGACTAGAATCTGCATAACAGATGTGTGATGTCATATCACTAGAATCCAACTAAGAAGGATATTGGAGACTGGTTGTATAGAAAAATTCCTGAATTCATAGCACAGGAGAACAAAAACCTACTACTCGCAAAGGAATAATGGTTGGACCAGTACTTGTATACAATGATCCACGAGATCTTTTTCTGCTCTTTCCCTATTGAGCTATACGAGTGGATCGCGAAGCCAAGAGATAGCCAAGGAAGGTCGAAACTTGATGCTCCTATTGTGTGGGCCCCAGAGCTAGTGCGAAGGTTGGAAGCATCAGAGGATAAGATCACCCACATTGTCAATCATTGGCTCGATCATGTCAAAGGAGTATTTGTAACTGAATTCGTGGTCGACACCTTAGTCAGCTATAGTGAGGCAGAGCGACTTTTTTTCAAAGGACCGCGAGGTAAGTACTTAAAATCTTTGAATACTTGGATTAAAATGTTGTTGTGCGAAAAACAGGTTATGCAAGTACCTTGATGTTTGGGACTATGCGAAGTAGAAAGACTTACACGAACGAAGGAAATAAGGGTCCGAAGTACATCCCCTTGATTTCACCTCCACAAAGAGACGAAGAAGGGATAGCGAAGGTTTCTCCGCAAAGTACTATTTAGTTAATAAGACAATGATTCCCGCGAATCCCACCTCCGGCTTCACAACCATCGCCTCCGAATTTGCCCGTACCACCTCCACCTCTATTGCAGTTCAAGATGGAAAACACGGTGAAGTTGCCTTTGTTCAAAGGCTTGGGAAATGAGGACCCAGATAAATTCTGGTTCATTGTAAGGTTTGTATGGGAAGCTCAGGGTGTTACAGATGATTATATAAAGAAGGCAACACTAGTTAATGCTCTACAAGATAGCGTGCTAACCTAGTAAATTAAGTACTCTAACGATAACCTGAATGCTGGATTAGCGGACATCCAGGGAGAACTAAATAGGGAATTTAGCATGCCTAAATCTAAGGGGTAGTCAATTGTGGGATTCAAAGAGATCGTGATGCAACTAGATGAGTCGCCTTCGGAACTAGATCAAAGGCTAAAATGTACAATGCATGAAGCCAACATGAATTTGATAGATGGACAACATCGCGAGTGGTTTGTGGCTTCTTTACTAGCACACTTAAGGAGTGTGCTATCATAGCAGAAGATAAAAACTCAGGTAGAGGCCTTGGAGATTGCCATGAGACTACATGAGACTTCGATGCAGAATCCTAATCTAGGAGTTCACTAGATTCATTCGCATCTGAAGAATCCGTGCCTTGAGATGCAAAGTCTGAAGCAAGAGAAGATAGTTTGGCTAGAGATACGTGAGGAGGTATAGTGCTTGAAATGCAAGAGTCAGGGTCATGAAAAAGACCATTGCCCGGTCTTTGCAAATTACCTTGCACGAGGCAAACTGATGCCTTTAAGGCCAGAAGCTCAAGAAAGAACTAGTGTGGGGCCTACATTATGGTGTGCTATCTGTCAAGTAGCTAGAAAACATGCCACAGATAACTATCACTTGCTACAAAAGTATGTGAAAGCACCACAATAGTTGTTCTGCAACTTTTGTAGGTCAGTAGGACATGATGAGCATACTTGCAGGAGCTTTGAATTAATGATGGATAGAACTCTTGCCTATAGGGTTCATGCCAAAATGCGGCCCCTTGACCATAATGCAGGGATGGCACAGATAGGGTTTCAAGGGCGCTGATGAGGCGGAGGCGGAGGAGGACCTGGAAGCTGTCAAAGACAATTGATTTTTTATAATTGTGGAGGACCAGGACACTATTCCCGTGATCGCACCAATCCAATGCATCCTCATGCAAATATTTCACATTGTTTGATCATGAAACGAAAGATTGTCCTACACTGATAGCTAGGATACGTGACAAAGGGGCACTACCACCTCCGCTGACTCAGAACCTGTAGATGATGAGATCTGAGCCATGCGAGGAAGATCCAAACATAAATATAGTACTCAGAAGTGGAATCGCGACGGGAGATGACAAAGGGAAACAACTAGAAGATAGTACATGGGTTCACAAAGCCCCAGCAAAAGATGAAGAGTTTGATTTGGATCGTGCTCATGAAGCCTTCATGGAAGCTAAGAAGAGCTTGAGTGAGGCCTCCACCTCAAGAATCAAGGATAAGCCTGAGCTAGAGATGGACCCTTCTATTCTCACAACTTTCCTAGAAACTTGTATCAAGTTATTGCGTGATGGTAAGGCTGTAAAAGGGTTACAAGAAATCATCAATAAATGTGTTACGATTACGCCTGGTGGGCCACGTCTAGAACGAAAAATTGGTAAGCAGAAAATGAGGACGGGACGGGAGATGAGATTGATCGCACAAATAGGAGAGTATGAAATGGATAAAGTCATTTTGGACCTAGGGTCAGATGCAAATTTCCTACTAAAGTAGACTTAGGAATGAATGGGGAGACCTGCACTGTAATGGTCTCTGATTCAACTAGGGATGGAAAATCAGCATAAAATCATACCCACGGGGTGGCTGCAGGGGGTGACTGTGGATATTGAGGGAGCAAGTGCACTAGCTGATTTTGAAGTAATAGAGATAGTGGATGACAACAGTCCCTACCCTATGCTCCTGGGAATTGATTGGGCTACTGATATGAACAGGGTAATCAATCTGAAGAAGCGAAAGATGATCTCTGAGAAGAAATCGTTGTGCGTAATAATACCCCTCGAACCTGCTGAAGGATCATGCTATACTGAGCATGTCCATGATTATGAGAGTGATGATGACCTAGATTGTATCTATAAGATAACAACGTAAGACCAAGACTGGGTGAATCCCATTGTGGATGGATGGATCACGTGGGACCCGATTGCTATGTTGTGTGTCATACATGGTAATAAATATGCCTACTTATGATGGTATAAATGAGGTAGATATCTCTTTGGATGCATTTGAAAGGGAGGTACCAAAAATCAATGCTTCCACACCTTGGACTGGGCACTACGCGCTACACCCACTAGATGGTAGGGTACACACAAGGGAAGCTTTGATGATTGGTGTGAATGTAGGAAGATGATGAGAACACAATTTGGGAAGCCTAAGATGTGACTAACATAAAAGTACAAAGGGAAAAATGATCTATGTGTGCATCTGGCCAAATGGATGCAAGCTTATGGAGAAAAACACCAACCTGAGTCAGAGCACATGTTCTGTCATACCCTAGATGTTATCCCAATGAATTGGTATGTAAAAACAAAGGTCCATGATGGGACAGGCGAATGGGATATCCTACGTGAAGGATTCATGATGACATTCATTTTTTAGGATGGGTTTGATAGTATTGATAAGGCGCTACTAGAGGTGAAAGCAACCATCTTTAGGATATCGCGGGATCCTTTAGACCTAATTCAGCCTGAATGGGCTACTCAACTGAGTCACATGCTCAAATGTTATAATGTAACTACTAAATATGAGGATGAGTATCCACGGAAGATTAACATTACAGAAATAGAAGGATACCGCGAGGTTCAAGGACCGCAAATTGAGAACCTTGATATAACCGCACCAGTGAAAACAAAACTAGTGAACATCGATATGGAGGTAGAGCCCAAATTCACAAAGATTGGAGACTACTGGGATGACACGACGGTGGATAAGGTCGCTAAATTTCTCCGTGAATACAAGGATTTATTCCCTACCAATTTACAGTTCTAAAGGGAATAATCAGATACCTAGGAGTGATGAAGATCATGTTAAAGCCCAACGTGAAGCCAATTAAGTAGAGGCCTTACCACCTCAATCTGAAATACAAGGAGAAGGTCCGCTTAGAGCTAGAAAAAATGCTTGCAGCAGGCATCATTAAGCTTGTGGAAGAATCTGATTCGATAAGCCCTATGTTGTTGCAAGAGAAGAAGTAGAAGGATGAGATAAGGATATGTGTGGATATCAGAAAACTGAATGACATTTGTGTGTATGATCCTTTCCCGACTTCGTTCATGGATGAAGTGTTGGAAAATGTAGGTGGCCAGGAAACATATTCCTTTAGTGATGGGTTCTCTGGATACCACCAAATCATAATAACGTATGAGGATAGGAGAAAGACAACCTTCCCAACTGAGTGGGGTTGTTTTCAATACACTGTAATGCCATTTGGATTGAAGAATGCACCTGCAATCTTTTCGCGTGTGGTTTTTGTGGCATTTAATGAATTTATTCATAAGTTCCTGGAGGTATATTTTGATGACTAGATTGTATTTGGGTTGGTTAAGTGCCACATAGCAAACTTGCGCCTGATGTTGGATACCTGTTGAAGATACCAGATCGCGCTCAATCTCAAAAAGTGTATGTTTTGTGTTCCTTTTGGGAACCTATTAGGGCATGTGCTTTGTAGATAAGGACTAATGGTAGACCTTGTGAAGATCATGGTGATACTGAACTTGGAAGCACCGAGGAGTGTGAAACAGTTGTGTGCTACTCTAGGACATATGGGATATTACAGAAAGTTTATCAAAAGCTATGCCCATATCACCACACCAATGGAAAAATTGTTGAAGAAGGATGTCACGTTCTGTTGGAACGATGATTGTAATAAAAGCTTGGATATATTGAAATAAAATATGGTTACCGCGCCAATTCTAATTTTCCCGGACTGGAAGAAAAAGTTTCATGTACATGTCAGTGTGTCATGTATAGCTCTGGGGGTAGTACTAACACAGGATGGAGGCGAAGGCTTAAACCATCTGATCGCATTCGCAAGCCACAGATTATCCAAAGAAGAGAAGAATTTCTTTACCACTGAACGCGAGGGGCTAGCTATGGTGTATGCACTCTATAAGTACTGGCACTACTTGCTAGGAGGCTATTTTAAAATGTATACGGATCACTCCACGCTGAAGTACCTGGTTAATAACCCTATGTTGGGGGGGTGAATCTACAGATGGCTCTTATTGTTCCAAGAGTACAATTTTGAAGTTGTGAAAGCTAGACGATTGAACGCGGGACCAGACCATCTGTCACACATTGAAACAAGGGAGGTACTTACTGACTTGGAAGAAGGATTTCTTGACGTGTAGTTATTTGTAGTACATGTCTTGCATGGTCATTTTGAGGATATAATACACTTCCTAACAACAGGAACTACACCAAAAGGATACTCTGTCCAGCAAAATAAAAAATTAGTGGTGCGCACGACATATTTCTTTGTCATTGATGGGCATCGATACATGATGGGCACTGATGAGATATTGCGACAGTATGTACCTGAGTTAGAATGAAGAAGAATCTTCATGGACGCTCATAGGTGCACCGCGAGAGGACACTATGTAGGGAGAGAAACCATGCAAAAGATTCTATGTGCAAGGTTACAGCGGCCAAACCTTCATCAGGATTCAAAAGCATATTGTAAGGCATGTGATGTATGTCAAAGAACAAGCAAGCCATCACAAAGGGATGAAATGCATTTAAATCCACAAATGATGTTCTAACCCTTCGAGAAGTAGGCAATAGATTTTGTAGGACCCATTCAGCCACAAGGGAAGATAGGAGTGAGGTACATTATCCTTGTGATGGAGTATTTGACTCATTGGGTAGAAGCCAAACTGGTGAAGGATTGCACGGGCACGACAAATGTGAAGCTCCAATTTGAGAATGTAATAACATGATTTGGATGTCCAAGGATCTTGATGAGTGATTGTCGTGTGCACTTCTTGAATGAGACGATCAACACACTAATGGAGGAATTTCAGGTATATCACCAGAAGAGCACACCTTATCACCCACATGCTAACGGGATAGTGGAGGCATTCAACAAAGTGCTTGAAAATGCACTGGCAAAGGTTTGTAATGGCTATGGAATACATCATGCCTACTCTATGCATAGCAATGCTTACATGTATGATGGATCGCAGAGCCCTCGAAGAGAGGCTCGCACAGCTGGATGAGCTCGAAGAAGAAATATTTTTGGTTGGGTTTCACCAATAGGTCCAAAAGCAGCGTGGCAAGGCATGGCATGATCAACACATCAAGCTACACACATTTAAGGAAAACGATCTGGTTTTGTTGTATGATAATAAATTTGATAAATTCCCTTGAAAATTTAGGATGCAGTGGTTAGGGCCTTATGTTATTAAGAACATTACCGATGGAGGAGTGGCATAGCTGGTTAAGTTAAATGGAGAAGCCTAACCA